>JAJLRV010000158.1:0-50945 GCA_030567235.1 Hanseniaspora clermontiae | reverse complement strand
GGAAATCATTGAGGATAATGACATCAAAATGAATGTTTTTGCAAAAAAGAAACAACAAACCACATCGACCAATATACATATATATATATAAATAATAATGCTTCCATATAGTTTGAACCTAAAGCTGCAGTTTTTAAACGCAAAAGACATAGACATAGTACTCCAAAGCAGCATTCTAACAGATGATTTGTTGAATATAGAAACCAGCCAGACTAAGGATATCATAGGAGATACCAGCAAGTTTTACATACAATACACTATAATGGACAATATCCTGGACTTGAGTTTCCACTCGTTGGATGTAAGGGCTCTAAGACTGAATGTCAACAATATTATAGAGAACATTAAATTGAGTGTTGAGGTTTTGGATAACTTTATATAGCTTTATGACTGTTAAATTGTTTAACTATTTTTTTGTCATGTGACCTAGCAGTGTGTAGCTTTTATGTAGATCGTATCATGTGACCAATTACTGTGTAGCGTTTGTTTTTATTTTCATTTATTGAATGTGTGAGTATTATTAATTTTGTATTATTTTTTATGGCTGTGCGGAATATCGCCTTCCTCAAGTCCAAAAAAAAAAAAAAAAAAAAAAAAAAAAAAAAAAAAAAAAAAGAAAATTTTTCTTACTCCCCTTTTGCCGCCTTTGGAAATCGAAAAAAAAAAAAAAATAAAAAAAAAAAAAGAAAAACAACAAAAACACTCACACCCTTAATCTAAGACAGAAAAAACAAAGGCACTGAATAGGGAAGATCTGTGTTTAATTAAAGACCAAAAAAAGCAAACACAGGCATCATCCCAATGAATAGTGAACAGGACATCCAGTCAGATGTCAACATGGATGATACAAACCAAAATATACCGGCAACCAATGGCAGCAAACAAAACCAATTAGTAACAAAGCTCCAATCAATATACAGACTCATCATGAAGCAGGAGAGCATTCTTCAAGTAAGATGCTCGAACCTCACAGAACAGCCGACCGCAACTGTTGATATCGATGCTCTGTGGAGCATTTATAAAGTAAACACATACCTAGTAGAGAACTACATAGATTTCCTGACAACAGCGCTTTCTGAAGGACAAACCTTACAAGACCTCAACATAGGTAAAGAAATCGTGGAGATGTATAGAATCGAAAGAAGATTGTGGGTTTACGGGTGCATAACTTTTCTAGATGTTTTGAAGAACTTCATGAACAATAATCTTGACCCTACAATCTGGTCCCAGTTCATAATCAATGTTTTTATCAATCTATCTGAGATGCTTGTGGAGCTACCAGAATCTTACAAACATCCCTGGTACGAAAGATTGGGTGACTTGTCGAGAATGGCAATTGCTCTTTACCCAAGAGGTTTTATAGATTGGAAGCTGTCAAGCGAGTATTGGTACAAAAAGGCGTTTGATTACAACATAGGACACGGTAAATTGTACTATCATATATCAACAGTTGAGCAGAATACTCTTCAAGCTTATGTGCACCTTGGTAAGTCTGTCTTTTGTAAGGACATGTTCATACCCAGCCAGCATTACATGCAACTGGTCATTGACAACATCTACCAAAGAGCCTACAGCGAATTCCAATTAGCCGAAAGTAATGTTCCTCTTCTGGACCACTACTATAGACAATATGTTGAATACAAAAACGGATATAATCTACTGCACTTCCCGGATGGTACTAACATGAACCCTGAGCAACTAGAGAGGGGCTTGATGACCCATTTCTTTACCAATCACCATTACCAACATTATGTTTTCATATCACACATTGTTGAATATTTGAAGCACGTTGAGGTGATTTCAATGCCTACTTTCAATACAAACAAGGACTTGCAGCAAATAGTCTTGAACTACTTTGAAAAGAACTTTGGTGAGTGGAAGAAAACCACAAGCTCTTTGTTCCCTAAGGAAAACTCCAATTTCTTCAATGAAAAGTACATCTTCTTACAAGACTCAGAAAAAATCAAGTTCTACTTCTCTACAGCAGCCTTATTTGCACAATCACACATTTTACAAATAGTTGGGTTTGGTAATCCTATAAATCCATTTGCCAAACTATTTGGACTATCTGAAATGCTACATTTGAAGAAGAGCAAAAAAGAAAACAAAAAACAGCTACAAGAAAACACCCCAGCCACCAATCCTGTTGAAGAAGATTACTTGAACATTTCCTTTGAAGAGTCCAGTAAACACATCCCGGAAATAACCAACAAATGTGCCACTATTGTTTTGAAGAAATACTTGAATGGGCCCTTGCTACCAGCTCTGCCACACTTGTTGGTATATGGATACTTTTTCATGGCTATTGACAAAAAGATGAGCAATGAGAACGAAGATGTATACGAAGAAAATGATGAAAAAATAGAGTTCAAGAAGCTAGATAACGACGATCTAGTTTGGTGGAACAAGCACATGATTGATTTCTTCCCATGGGAGGAGATAGTTGATTTCTTAAATGTTTTGATTTTGTTCTCTTTGAAGAACTGTCCTGAAAAATACGCTGCACACATACAGTCAATCAAAAACGAGCTTTTCAGTGACGAGGAGAAGAATGAGCAGATCTGTGTGAAGAACATACCGGAAGTCAAGGGTCTAATAGGAACTCTATGGTTTGATTGTTTGAACATAAAGGTAGAATGCGACAACTGCGAGGATACAGATTACGGAATTGAATTTGACAAGGAAGTTGAGAATGGAGAAAGCTTTTGGAATAGATTGAGCGAGATCTTGAAGATCTTCTTCAAGTTGGCCCTTAAGAACTCATTTGGCTTGAAGCTGTGCGAGACATCGCACATTGGTCTCGGCTCGCACTTGTTCCAATTCGAATTCTCCAAAAATGAAAGAAACTTCAAGAATAACATTTCATTGATCATTGATTACTATAATGATAATATTGTCAAATTAGCAGGTTCTAAAGGCTTTATAGTTGATTTCAAAGACTTCACTGGATTCGGGGACAGAATCACTGGTTGTATTTATACTTCGGGATCGCTGGAAAGATTGAACATCCAGGGAGGTGATGATCTTGATTTTGAAAACAGATATTTCGAGAACTTCGACAATTTGGAATTCGACTTGTTCCAAAAGTACATTAAGTTCAAAGACCTGGATCTAGCCAGCTCATACTTCATATTGGATGCTACCTCCTGGTTGAGACACTCAGGTAGGATATTCAAAATCATGGCCAACAACTTGATAAAGTTGAGTATTTGTTTGACTACATTCCAAGAGCTGAGATTCTTGAGAAAGTCAAAAGATCTGACTGTTTCTGATGCTGCCACCAGAGCTGTGATCATTTTGAGACATCTGTATGACCAAAAGAAGATCCTTCCATTGAGATTCACAGGTAACTTGGCCACCACTATAGAAGAGCATTTGGAGTACGAAACCAAGATGACTTGGAAGACCCATGTTGATGAATTTGTGATTGATGCCATTTTCAAAAACGACAAGAGACTGTTCAACATGAACCTCGATGGTGCTGAAACTGTAGAACCTAACGACCACAACATGGACATGGTTTCAGAAAGCGATGAGCAGGACGCCAGCGCTGCCAAAAAGGAAATCTTCTTGGTCTCGGACGATGCTCCTATGAGAGAAAAGGCTTCTCGTTTCCAAATAACATCCATCTCCAGTAGATTCATGTTTATTTTGTGTAATGAGCTAGGCAACAACTTGAGCACTAATTAGTCTTCGAATTATATATTTCATAGCATAAATAATAAAACTAAAAAAAAAAATTAATTGTCTGTTGATCTTATCCGGTTTAAGATCATTTTGGTTTGCTGACTATTCTCCATTTGATGCAATAGGTCATGTTTAGAACATTGAATGTATTTGTCTGGCTCAGCTGGATCATCCACTCTTGGCTGTCGGTTAGTTTATTGGCCAGTATCCTGTGGAACTTTTCTTCGCCGCTTTTTTTGAACTTTTTCATGTCAACCAAGTATACATTTTTTTCTTTAAACTCTTCGCACCTGATTACCATTACCTTTGGCAGCAATCCCAAGTTCGATTCTCTTGTGTTGATGGTGTTGTATACTATCTTTATATTGTGCAGAGATAAAGTATCGTTGGGTTTGTAATCAAAAAAGAACTTCAAAGAGGTGTTCAATAGTAAAATTTTACTGAACGTTGTTTTCAATGAGTTGTTCAAAGTGGAATGAAGCATCAGTGGATCCGTGTTAATTCTGTTCACCATGTCACTAAGATCGTATTTGTTCTCATAGACAACATCATAGCTCTTACTGGGGGCATTGCTGCTGTTGTCTAGGGTGTCCTCTTTGTTCATCCGTGATAATAGCTTTTTTCGTTGCTGGTTGTTTCGCAGTACTCGTTCAATGTTATCGCTCGTGTTCTCACTCTTTTTGCCTTTGTTCTTCTCCAAAGAGTAGCTTATGTGTTTGGTTTTGCTGACTATATCATGAAGAGATAGCTTGGGGACTGTTCTTGAGATGCTCATGGATTTGCTCTTCTGCAGTTTGCTTGGCTTACTTATTCTCTTGCGGCTGCCAACTTTGCTCTTTTGTTTATTATATATAGAAGGTAGCATATTTTTCTTATGTTTGTATCAAGGAACTCTTTTTCATAAATTCATTGTATCCTGGTCTTTGCCACTGATGGTACTTAATCTTTTTAATCAATACGGTGTTTGTTTTTTTTGAGTTTTCGTGTTTTGGTCCATCAGCTTGGTCCCAATCGCTACCGTGTTTTGACGTATCAGCAAGCATCCAACACGTGACTCCCATTTAATTAATAACACTCTAAATACTTCAATTTTAACCTTTTTTAAAATAAAAAAAATAATATGTAGCAAGTAATACATAGTCTACCGATTGTTGTACATGATCTTTCTCTTAGGAGGGTTCATTGGGAATATCCTTCTGTCATTGCTGCCTTTATCGTCTTTTTCTGCTGTATTAATCACATTGTCAACGGTTATCTGGTTCATTCTATATTTCAGCAACGAACTCTTTTGTTCTTCTTCAGACTCACTGTCATTGAACAACCTCTTTTTAATTATATCGTTTTTGATTTTCTTTGTGAGTTTCCATGAGAAAAAGTGCTTACCAAAGTAGAAGTGCTGTACTACTGGAAACTTAAGAAGCACTTCATCAATCCACATTTTATAGAGCCCCATGTTGATCTTATCCCATGCTTTTATGCTCATAAGAATGTCATTGAGGACCGGTGAATGTTCTTTGAAATTTTTCAGACCTTTTACCTTTTTGATAAGATCCACATTCCATAGCAAAAAGTTATCTTGGCTGATGTCATTCTTAACAAACGCAATCACATCTTTAGGTTTACAAATTGGGTTCACCATCATTTGTGCAGAGCCTATGATGTAGCTGAAGTGAAAGTTATCGTCCAACCCCCAAACCCCATGTGATCCGGCAGGTTCTAAGTTATAGGTGATGATTACATGTGCGGCAAACTTGTAGTAGCGCTCAAACAAAAAAGTCAACGAATGAATGTTATAATCAATCACTCCTAGTATGTCCAAGCACATCAAAAATGCCAAGAAGGACAGTTCATGGCCTGTTCCGTAATCCATTCTATCTCTGTTCCCAAAAGACATTAACAAATAGTGTCTGATCTCCACAATCGATTCTTTCAAAAAGACATTGTCCAAGCCATCAGCAGGGCGTAGTTCATGGAGCTGACAGACCAAGGCGTAGAGAATCTCATCAAGCACACCGTCGTTGCTAAGATGGTCGTGAAATGATCTGATGGCAGTGTTTCCAAATCTTTGCTGGACCTCGTCTTTGCTGATTGGTGGGTATAGTTCCAGCACGCTTTCTAATTTTCCAAAAAGGAAGTCGTCAAATACTGTTTGTATCTTTGCATCGTGTTCACTTATCGGTATGCTGTTTATGTTGTTTGTCTTGAATATCTTGATGTACTTGCTGGAGTACTTCAGCAGTCTCTTGTAAGCTTTTGAGACTTGAAAATGTTTGATGCTTGTATTAGAGTCGTTGATCTGCTTAACAGGCTCCTCAAATTGTTGTGACATGTTTGGTGTTGGCTTTTTCCAATGTTGCTGTTATCCATTAATTTCAAATATTCCAATTTAAGAAATTTTGCGGGCAAAGGGGAATAGGGATCTGACAACAAGAAAAATTTAAAAAAAAAAAAAAAAAAAGGATAAGAAATGATCACAGTATGGAGAGGTTTACAACAGTTTTTCTGCTAATGAACTGATGGAAGCTGCATGCTCAGTTGTATGAATTGCTATTGCTTGACCTTGATGGGGGAAACAATGGAGTGTGCTGTAAAATAACCTATATGCTTCCAATAATTTCATATCCCTTACATTTGTTTACTGTTGATCACATGATTAGTTAAGTTTACAATTTAAATTTTAAAACTAATGTTAAAGATATGATTAAGTTAAAAAAAGAAAGTTATAAAATAAAAAATAAAGAAAAATACTTCTTTTAACACTATAGAAATGTAAACTTTAAGTGTTTTACAATACTGCAACCATTATACATAAAAAGAATTAGTACCTTATATAAATCATAATAGATCGTCTTCTTCGGTGCCTATCAAAGATTCCTTGATTTTCAGTAATATAGTAGTCTTCCAGTTATCAAGCTTATCGAATTTGTCGTACTTCATCAATGTTTGGCTCATTAGATCAATGTCCTGTTCCTTGTAACACTCTATCAAGGCGTCCAAAAGCTTGAATTCTTTGCAGTCTTTGTCGTCTCTAAGGGTATTTTTGGCTTCAGACAATGTTCTTTCACTGGCTACGCTATCGGTCAACAGCAGCTGCAATAGACCAACCTTCAAGTAATAGTCCTTGACAATCCACAGATTCAAATTCTTCTTGAGATTGGTATCTATCAAGTTCTTGTACATCTTTATGCTTTTGAACAAATCATCGTTGTTTTCGTAGCTCATTGCCAACAAGTCTGCATGTTTCAAATAGCACTTGTTGCTTAGTTGTATAGCATTGTCTTGTAAGTACCAATCCCCAGCCAACTCATAAGCTTCACGTGCTGGTTTGATTTGATGCAGCTGCAATTCAAAGATCTCTCCTAGCTCAAATTGGTAATTGGCAGCTCTTCTGAATTGGCCCATGTTTGCAGTGAATATGTTTATGGCCTGCTGCAAATACTCACACGCATTGCTGTACTCATCACCCATCTTGCACAGCTTGTATGCCTCGATGTAGTTCATGGCAGCATCGTTGTAGTTCTGCAATCTTTCAAAGGCAACAACGGCAGCTTGTTTGTAGCAATCCGCAGACTTGGCATAGTCCTTGGAAACCTTCCCGTTGCCTAGTCTGTATACTTTGGCGGCTTGAACGTAAAGGTCAATGGCCTCTTCGTACTGGTCTTCTGGTGACGAGATTAGCTTCCAGAAAAACCCACTGACAGGTTTGGCTTTTTCAGATGCTTGTTTGATCAATGATTTAGGGTCTTCAGACATTGTGTGTTGTGTTATTTCTTGGGGGGTTATTATATATCTGTTTGAATTGTTATCACATATGTTTAATTAAGGAAGTAAAAAAAAAAAACACACACACGCACACTTTGATTTGCCAGGGGAAGCCTTTTTTTTGGGTCAGCTCCAAAGAGAACACGTGACATAAAGATACGTTTTGGTAATCGGAGATAAGACAAGGCACATCATGGCAACAAGAATGCAACTAGATCCAATCATATACTGCTAGTGTTGGCTCTTTTAAGTCAAATTTTTTTTTTCTGTTATCTATGGCAAGTAATTTGTCTTTTTTGGATGGTTACTACGTTTATTACTGTGGTTGCATTGTTAGTATTTCACGTGACATACATAGGTTAGTTCATTATCATTCTAACAAGCATCTTTACACATATACATACAAATTTATTTTTATTATTTCCTTAAATATAGGTCACTCTTGGTCAATACACTATTAGCCAAAGATTACTCATACATTTTGATAGTCTTGGACATCTAAAAGACATATGTCGGACATAAGCATGTGCGTATCACCTGGAAGCAACCGTTATGCCATTTCAGGAAGGTGAGCATTAAACTGTCAAAAAAAAAAAAAGAAAAAAAGAAACTGTTATTATTTTTTTTTTTTTTTTGAAAAGTGAAAATAACAATCACAATCATTGAAATATGTTCTTGCTCAAGATAAGTCAGCTATAACCATACATCCATTACATGAATCAGCATCAAGAATTTAACAGCAACGGGTTCCAACCACCCAAGCTGCAAGATTACCTGGCGAAAATCAAGGACTATGACATATACACCAAGATCAAGATAAAAATACCACATAACTTCAACGAGCGTATGACGTGGCAGCCGTTTGAGGATGAGATAATTCTGGACCATGTGGACACTTATATACAACACAACAACACATTTTTCAGAGACATATCAAGTCTGGATGATCTGAAGGAGAAGATCATGGACACAGAAGACTTCTTCAACAAGGAATTTGCAAACGATTGGACAAACATCTCCTTTGTTCTCTGGGACATACACCTGAAGAGGTACCTGGAGTTGATCTCTTTGATTGAAAAACAGGACCTAGAGAATATCCCTGAGTACCTCCATTATCTGATAAGCAGCTCGAATACCATAATCTCCTTGCAAGACCTCCTTAAAAAAAGACGACCAATCATGATCAAGAAGAGGTGGTTGAATGTTTTGGATCCATATTTGAAAAAAGGAAAATGGTCCAAAGAAGAGGATGAGTTTTTACTGAAAAAATACGAGCAGTACGGCCCTTTGTGGTCGAAGATTGCTTCAGAAGTGCCCAGAAGAACGGTTGACCAGTGCTCAAAGAGATTTCACGAAGCTTTAGACCCAGAAAAAGATCTGAAAAATCATATCAATTGGACCGAAGGGGAAGATATCTTTTTGATCAACAAGATGAACTCCATTGGAACTAAATGGAGAACCATAGCCACGGATCTTTCTCAAGCACTCCAGTCCAGTAGATCTGCCTTGAATTGTAGAAATAGATGGAGAACATTGATAAACAGTTACATCAAAAACAGAAGCGATAGCAACACAGTGCATATTTTATTGGCCGACTTGACTGTCAACGGTGAGTTTGAAGATATGGTAAAGTTGAGAGCGAAGCTGGATAAACAGAGCATAGACAAAGAGAAGAAAAAGGAATACAAGAAACAGAAAAAAGTCCTCAAGATGAAGGACAGAAAGAAGACAAAAAAGGATACAGAAAACGATGAAGACCTTGATGTGTCTGAAGACGACGAAGAAATAGAAGATGAAGAATATGAGGAGCAAGTAGAAATGCAGCAAGAGCCGTCTCTTGATTATAAGAATTTCAACATGATAGAAAACATGGAAACCCCGTTCAACAGCATGCCTGGGTTTTTGATAAAGGATGAAGAGATTAAGTTCAACTACAGCGGCAAAACAAACGGAACTGCTTCTTTAAATCTTGCTGGAGAACCGAACAATGGCTATCAGTGGAACAGAATAGCTCCTTCAGTAGCTTCAAACAATCCGGATCATCAATACGAGCAACCATATTCCCCAATGAACCCAATTGGTGCTTTGTCACCAGGCCAGTACCACATGTCCATGTCTCCGCCTCCATTAGGGACAAGCCTGATGCAGACGCCAAAGCCACATGATATAATAAGCTCATTGAGAACAACCCAGAACCACAACATTGTAAACTCACCGCCATCATTACTGTCCAACTTGGTATCTGCCAATGTTAACAATGCAAAGAGCATCACTGGTGTATTTGCCAATGACAATGTACGAACCGAGAGCAACACGAATACTTCGAACCTTACAGTAAACAGGCAAACTAACAAGACCGTTTTGCAGAAACCACCAACAAGACCCAATTCTGTGCCATTGAAGAAGAATAGCACTGAATGGAAGTTCCAACTGAAACAAAAGAATTTAACTTTGTCTTCAGGAAACATCACCAATGAGAAGCTAGTAAGTTTGCTGATTGAACAAGCGAAGTTGAACAACTTGAAGATAAATATCCATCAGCACATACACAACCATTATGTGCCTATTCTGGACACCTCCGAGCAGGAGAACAACACAAGCTTGACAACCCCCGAGAGCACGTTGCAGAAGTTCGGCAACAATTCAATAAGCAGTAGCAACTCGTCTAACAACTACGGAACCAAGGTAGTCAAGGACATGAACGAGATAGGAGGCTATAGAACAAGACACTTCAAGCAGCTGGACAACAAAAAGCTGCCGAAGCTTGGGAGCAGTGTGGGGGTGAAGCGCAAAGGAAGTGTTACTGGCAGCAGCCCACGGAGAAGCGGCAGTGTTGACATGAGTGCGAAGTCTTTGCAGTTTGACAACAGACGGAGAATGAGCTACCATTTCGGATCGAAGAACCTCAGCACAAGCGAAGAAAGCGAGGGGATTGATTTCTTTGATTCACTGATGGACACAAACAACAAAAATAGAGACAACGAAAGCGAGAAAGATGATGATTTGTACATGCTTGGATTCAATCCTTCATAAATAACGTATATACATACATAGATCCTATTTCTTTGTGAAGAACTGGTTTAATGTGTTTGATTTCTTTTCAGCAACGTAGTCACATGAGTAGCTGATAACATCGTCTCCAAACTTCAAGTACAAGTCAAGGTAGTGCTTGACGGTAGGGTTTCCAAAGGAGAGTCTTGTGGTATCCAGCTTGAGCTCCGTTCTTGAGTGGATGGTTGATAGAAGAGTCGATATAAGTACCAAGTCTGTTGATATGTGTATAATCTTGCCTATAGTGATGTTGACCATTGTTTTGTTTGCAGGTTGTTTGGTTTCAGAGACAAGACTTTTGCAAAAGATAACATAGAACTGGTAAGTATCGGAAATAAGTGCCCAAGGGGGAAAAAAAAAATTAAGAAGAAGAAGAAGAATAAGAAGAAAAAGAAACAAATCTGACTTTGCAGTTGTATAACAACACTGTCTGTTTTGAGTGTACAACCATGTGTATATTAGCTGCTGCTTCTGTTTATTTTTATTTTATTTTACATATTTCCCAATCATCAAGCATATCTTTGTTGTTTTCAAAGGTCTGAGTACTCTTTGAATGCTGTTATTCCAACACACGTGATGGCTTCACCTTTCTGTCGTTTGTTCGGATTTAAGCAAGAAAAGGCGGCAAAAAAAAAAAAATTTTTTTTAATAGTTTTTTTTTTTGGATTTCCCATTTAGATTATTGGTCTATGTTTTGGGAAATTGTATTCCAAAACTTATCTCTTATTAAACATATACGAAAGAAAGATTTAAATATAAACAGAGAAGAGAGAACCAACAATTACGGAAACAATACCACTTTACAAATGTTTAAACACATATCCAATACTCTTACCAAGAAACAACTACCTCACAGCAGCATAGCCAGAAGACTTAATGCCACAATCATAAACACCAAAAAACCTATAACTGTGAACAGAGATCTTCCTGACCCTATTGCTTTGAAAAACAAGAACAGACCAAAGAGAATTCTATACTCCGCTCTGTACATTGCTGGTATCTGGATTGGTGCTGAGCTTATTTTCAACAACGAAAGAGCAGACAACGCGAGTGTCAACAACACCTTGCTTGAGCTGAGAAGAAACAAGAAATATAGAGATGTTTTGGGAAACAACATCAGATTGGACGGTGCCGTTGTTCCATGGATCTACGGGACCTTGAACCAAGTCAAGGGTGACGTCGACATACAGTTCTATGTTGTTGGTAACAAGAACAAACAGGCAAAGGTCTACTTCAAGGCAGAAAAGGAGCCAACAGAACTGCACTTCAACATCGTCCACTGGTACTTCCACCTAGTTGATGAGCCTGATGTTCAGTACGACTTGTTTGGTGGTGATTTGAAGAAGACCCCTCTTTAGGTTTAGATTGATGTATATATTGCGGACTATCACACATGTAAATAATAACAAATGTCAAAGGGCCCTGGTTTTGCTGATTAATGTTTGCATGGCTTCGTAACTCATGTCGACAGCAGTTGTTTTTGTTGCTTTTCGTCGGGGCTTCCTTGAATGCGGTACATAGCCTTTTAGGATTTCTAGGACATCTCCCATCATGATTTCTTCGTATAAAGTGCTCAATTCTTTGATGTCCACCTCGTTGACACCTTGTGCTTCACGATTCACGATCACCCTTTCTCTGGAGTATTTATCCTGGACTTTCTTCATGTCCTGCAGGAACTCCTTCATGGTCTGCACAATTGTGGTCTCACTGCTGTCGTATTCTATGCACTGGCAGCTCAAAATGTCCTTTATGCTAACATTGCCTGCGGGCTTTACAAATATTTTGAACTTATTGATTATGTTTATGTGCTCTTTGTTCATTACTGCTGTTTTGTATTCGTATACCAATTTGTTGTATATGTCCATTTGATAGTAGTACGCCTTAAGCAAGGGCATAACCTGGCGCTTTGCCTTTGCAAACTCTGCTTCAAAGTATTTATTGAACTTGTCGTTTTCCATCATTGAAAGGGTCTTCGAAGGGAAACTTGCTAGGCTGCTCAAAATAAGATTGGTCTTTTTGAAGCATGTGTTGTTCTCACTGATGATATCTTTTTTGAAGTTCATGCATTTTTTTAAAAAGTCGCATACTTGGTCGTTGTTGCTCACAGTTAGATAAACCAGATCTAGCAAGGTATCCAACTCCACCTCATCCTCTTTATTGCTCTTGATGTGATAAAAGCTTGTTTTTTTGCAGTTTTTGAGCTTGACCAAATTATCCACGCAATACAACGTATTTTCCCTCAATACTTCGTCGTTGACTAGACTCACAATTTTCACAACAACAGCTATCAACATGTCCAATGCAAGTTTCTCTTCAACCATAGTCTCGTTGAAGTGTGCAAAATCATTCAAGTTGCTCTTGAAGACCTCCACCACTTCTCTGAGCTCCTGGATCTGCATGGTCACTGTGCACTTGTCCTGGTAGTACTCCTGGAAGCAATTCAAGTACTCCAAGAACTCAAACTCGTCGCTGATGTTGTATCTGTTCAAGTTTTGCTGACAGGGGTGTTTGAGTTCTATTCGAAAGGCTGCAAAGCTGTGGACCTCATTTTCCCATAACTTCCCACAGTCCAAGAAGACACTCAAAATGTCTTGGTACAGGAGATTCTTCCAGTTTGTCTTTTTCAAAACTTCTAGGACTTTGAGGTTATGCACTCCATGTGTGTTTCTTTTAACGTAATTGTCTTTTTTAGCAGCACTCTCCCCTTCAAGCTGTGGGGAGTTTGCGCCCTGATTTTTATTTAAGGTTTCCTGTATCAAAAAGCTTGCTTGCAATAAACGTTCGATTGTTGGGTCTATGACAACATTCAGCACCTGACTGCTGTGTCTACTCACCATCAACGATGGCAAAGTTTTGTTGGGTTTAAAAAGGTTTAGAGGCATAGAAGAGACAATTTTTGGACTTGTTTTCTTCACTAACTTCCAATAGAACTTTTTGTATTTGCTCTTAGGAACGGTTGTTGCTAAGCCATTCACCATTGGAAAGGCTGGTAATGGAGGAGGAGGCGGCGGAGGCAAGCCCACTGCTGTGAGCATTTCCCCTGCTTTGATGCCACCCATCATGTCTTGTTGAGCCAAAGCCGTAACATCAACTTTTATAGTCACTATATTGGATTGGATTTCTGCGGTGCTAACTCACTATGATTTCAAAAAAAAAAAACTAACAACAAAAAATTTAAATTTAAAATCGTGGATCGAATTGATTAAACCTCTTGTGTCTCCTCCCCACGCGTAACAAAAAAACTACCCTATTTTTTTTTTTTTGAAAAATCCATTTCTGTAATTGATTAAAAAGAAAAACATAAAAGAAGTAAATGTGAATACAATTATATGCGTCACGACCTTAGGGAACTGGTTCTGGTCTCTCTTTTGAACACAAGCAAGGGAACCCCACACACAAATCCATTCAACCAGCCCTTGATTATGGTCATATTGACAATCAACATAACAGGTCTCACGGCATAGATCAACCCGCTTAGGAAGTGCTTTGGATAGTGGTGTTTCAAGATGGTTATATTCACAAGGACATCGCTCAAGTCTATGGATGTGTTGACCTGGTCAAACACACTCAAGACCTTCTGGGTTGTGGTTATCAAGGACTGTGTCAGCTTGACCAGAGACAGCTGCTCGTAGTGGCACACTATATACAACTGGTCTTTTGGCTTCAATATGGTTGTGATCACATAAGCGATGGTTTCCAAAGAGCCGTCGGTTTGGAGGATGTATGTTTTTGGCAACTCGTCTGTTTTTACAGTTTGATGGAAAACAGACTGCTGCTCGTTGTTCTCATCACCAAGTACCAAAGTCAGCTTCTCACATGTATTGTCGCAAAACATCTTGTGGTCTATGCTGTCGAGCAATTCGGGCTCTAGCTGGTTGTTGTACTCGGCCTTGTACTTATTGATCCACTCTTTGCACTGCTCCAGGACATCTTTGAATGGGACATCGGTGTTGGGCATTACAAGGTCTGTGAAGTTGTACTTAAGCTGGTTCTTGAACATGTCATCATTGGCGTCGAGGATCTTCTCTTCATCCGAGGAGTACTGCAGCGGCTGCTCTTTTTTGTGCTCTCTTTTCTTCAACAGCTCAGGAACCTCGTCATGGTCCAGCGAATAGTGGGAAAGATCATCTTCCAAGCTGTCGTAACTGTGTTCGCTGTCGTCGCTGTCTGAATCAGTTTCAAAGTCTGAGTGAATAATCCTTATTCTTTCTGTGTATGGGTTTTTATTCAAAATGGAGTACTTCAGGTCTGCTTTCAGCGTTGATTCATGGATTGATCTGCTTTCTGAGGTTCTGTTTGACAAGTTTGAGATTGTGTCTGAGTTGTCTGTGTCTATGGTATTGTTGGTGTTTGATCTTCTGCTTTTGGATCTTGACCTGCTGTGCTGGTTAGTAGGGCCTCTACTGGTGACTCTGCTCAGTGATCTTCTTGAGTAGATGGCGTTGTGGCTTGTGCTTGGAAACAGCATGTTGGTGTCCACGGGGTTTGTTGTGTGACTTACTGAGTTGCTCAAGTCCAAAGAAATTTTAGGAGCTCTTCCTCTCCCATCGTTGTTAGACATATTGGATACTAGTAAACAAGTATGGCTGTTGTTTGGTTGATCATCTCCTTCTCCCTTTTTTTTTTTTACTGTTGTGCCAATTGTTGATTGATTACCAAAAAAAAAAAGAAGAAGAAGAAGAAAGAATGGTTTAGATAGCCGCCTTTCTGGATACAGGGGAGGGGAAAAAAATAACAACCAAAAAAATAACAAGCCCTATTCTTTTTTTTTATTGGTGATAACCAAAAAAAAAAAAAAACGGGGGATACTCCACCCTGTGTATAAAAAAAAAAAACCATTAACATTTCATTGAACATCTTATAAACAAAGTTTTATAAGAAAAAAACAACACTGTGCTGACCATACACAATGAATGCAAAGGCTAAACTAAATGTGCTGATGTTCCAGCTTAATGCGAACAACTCAGTCAAGCTAACCAATGTTAGAGAAAAAATCAGCAACATCTTGGAATCAAACAAGTTCAACTTCAAAGCAGCAAACACCAGCAAGCTTATCGTGTTCCCTGAACTTTCCCACCACAAGTACCTGTTTGGCTCAAACAAGGAGGTTGCCGAGTACCTGCACAACAACCCAGACGAAAACAACACTGTTGAGTATCTGAAGACACTGAGCAAGAAGTACAACTCATATGTGATCTCCGGATTCATTGAAAGAGATTCCGTAGTCAAGGACAAGTTCTACAACTCCAGTATCTGCATCTACAAGGACAAGGTGATCAATATCCACAGAAAAAAACATCTTTACTACGCGGATGAATCGTGGACTACGGAATCTAAAGAGGACTTTTCTACCTTCAAGATGGACCTTGTCAGCGGGACTGACAAAAAACAGATCACCTGTTCCATGGGCATATGCATGGACGTCAACCCTTACAAGTACATTGCTCCTTTTGATAAGTACGAGTTTGGTACCCATTGTGCCAATGAAAAGGTTGATTTGATGGTCTGTCCTACCGCATGGGTAACCCAATGCTCTGTTCTGCATGAAGAAACAGAACCAGAAAAGAAAAACCGTTATTTGGAGCTGCTTGTAAAGATGAAGCCAAACTTGGCTAACCCCAACTTGGTTGATGATAGAGAAATCCTGCATGTGAACTCACAGTTGGAGGACAAGCAATTCTCCTCAACAGAGTTCCTGTACAAACCAGACGTTCAAACAATCAACTACTGGCACAGCAGATTCACCCCAATGCACAACATGAGCAAGAGATACCTACTTTTCTGTGACAAGTCAGGTGTTGAGGGCAATTCCGTTCTGTACAACGGAACCAGTACATGCATTGAGCTGAACGAAGGGAAGTCTATGGTGCATGGTTGCCTAACCACTGGGGATGAGTCTGTGCTAAGCTGTGAACTAGAGTTCTAGATATAGTCATTTTTGCTGAATGTTAGAGAGAGTGTTTTCTTTTTTTTAAATTATTTTTTGACAAATTGTACCATCGGTGAGTAATCGGTTGTTTTTCGGTGTCTTTTTCCGACGGCAGAGAAGTCCCGCAGCGTGTATTCAAGATGATTTCATAGCCATCCAAAAAAAAAAAGAAAAAAAAAACAAGGCGATCATCGCAGAAAGAGTTCCCCTGAGGGCCATAATTAAAAAAAAAAATAGCAGAAAAGAAGTTTTTCAGTTATTTTTTAAAAAAAAAAAAAATTAATTACCTCTGCTAATTGTCATATATATAAATAAGGTATCAGTTGCTATTTCTTTTTACTTCGGATCGTTTAAAGAAGTATAGAATGGGATAAACACCAAATAATATTCACAAGAGCATCTTTTTTTTTTTTTTTTAAATCTTAAAACGAAAAAAAAAGAAAACATTTTTAATCATGCCTCAATACATACAAAAGCATCAAATCAACCCAGACTTGAAAAAAGTCATCATCATCGGTTCTGGTGGTTTGGCCATTGGTCAAGCCGGTGAATTCGATTACTCCGGTTCCCAAGCCATCAAGGCCTTGAAAGAAGAAAACATTGAAGTCGTCTTGGTCAACCCAAATATCGCCACCAACCAAACCTCTGAAACTCTAGCCGACAAAATCTACTACCTGCCTGTGACTTTGGAGTATGTTTCCTATATCATCCAAAAAGAACAACCACAAGGTATTTTGCTGACCTTTGGTGGTCAAACTGCTTTGAACTGTGGTATTGCCTTGGAAAAGTCCGGTGTCTTGGCCAAGTTCAATGTCAAGGTCCTTGGTACTCCAATCATTACCCTTGAAACTTCCGAAGACAGAGAAATGTTTGCTGATGCTTTGAAAGAAATCAATATCCCAATTGCTGAATCCGTTGCTTGTGCCACTGTTGATGAAGCTGTTGCTGCTGTTGGACAGATTGGATTCCCAGTCATCGTCAGATCCGCCTTTGCTTTGGGTGGTCTTGGTTCCGGTTTTGCCTACAACATGGACCAATTGAATGGTCTTGTGACCAGAGCCTTGTCCTTGTCCCCTCAAGTCTTGGTTGAAAAGTCCATGAGAGGTTGGAAAGAAGTCGAATATGAGGTTGTCAGAGACTCCACTGGTAACTGTATAACTGTTTGTAATATGGAAAACTTCGATCCATTAGGTGTTCATACTGGTGATTCCATTGTTGTTGCTCCTTCCCAAACTCTTTCCGACGAGGAATTCCATATGTTGAGAACAGCTGCTATCAAAATCATCAACCACTTAGGTGTTGTTGGTGAATGTAATGTTCAATATGCCTTATCTCCAGATTCCTTAGACTACTGTGTTATCGAAGTGAATGCCAGACTGTCTAGATCCTCAGCCCTGGCCTCCAAGGCCACCGGTTACCCACTGGCCTATACAGCTGCCAAGATTGCCTTGGGTTATACTCTGCCACAACTTCCAAACCCAATCACCAAGACCACCGTTGCTAACTTCGAACCTTCCTTGGACTATACCGTCATCAAGGTGCCTAAGTGGGATTTGAGAAAGTTCCAACACGTCCAAACCGACATTGGTTCAGCCATGAAGTCTGTTGGTGAAGTCATGTCCATTGGTAGATCCTTTGAAGAAGCCTTCCAAAAGGCCTTGAGAGAGGTTGATCCTTCCCTTTTGGGTTTCCAAGGCTCTGCCGAATTTAAAGATAAAAAAGTTCTTGATGATGTCCTAGCCAACCCTACAGATAAGAGATGGATGGCTGTTGGTCAAGCCCTTATCCACGAAGATTACACAGTCGACCAAGTTCATGAACTAAGTAGAATAGACAAGTGGTTCTTACACAAATGCCAAAACATCGCCAAGATGCAAAACCACTTAAACACATTCAAAGCCGCTTCTGATATCGACTCCAAGACCCTGTTGAAGGCCAAGAAGATTGGTTTCTCTGATAAACAAATTGGTCTGTTCACAAACACCCCAGAACTTGAAGTCAGAAAGATAAGATTACAATACGGATTCCACCCATGGGTCAAGAGAATCGATACATTGGCTGCTGAAGTTCCAGCCTCCACCAACTACTTATACATGACCTACAACGCCTCCTTCCACGATGTTGAGTTCAATGAAAACCCATATGTTGTTTTGGGTTCAGGTGTTTATAGAATTGGTTCATCTGTCGAGTTCGATTGGTGTGCTGTTAATACTGTTAAGTCATTAAGAAACAGAGGTGAAAAGGTCACCATGATCAACTACAACCCAGAAACTGTTTCCACTGACTTTGACGAAGTCGATAGATTATACTTCGAAGAATTGTCCTTGGAAAGATGTTTGGATATCATCGACCTTGAAAAACCACAAGGCACAATCATTTCCATGGGTGGTCAGCTGCCTCAAAACATTGCCTTGCCATTGTTCAACCAAGGTGTCAAGATCATGGGTACCTCTCCAAAGGACATTGACAACGCTGAAAACAGACACATGTTCTCAACAATCTTGGATTCCATCAACGTTGACCAACCTTTATGGAAGGAACTGTCTACTTTACAAGAAGCTTCTGACTTTGCCGAAGGTAACTACCCAGTCTTGATCAGACCTTCTTATGTCTTATCCGGTGCTGCCATGGCTGTTGTTGACAATTCCGAAGAGTTACACGAAAAGTTGGAAGTTGCTGCTGATGTATCTCCGGAACATCCTGTTGTCATGTCCAAGTTCCACTTAAACTCCAGAGAATTGGATATTGACTCCGTTGCCTGCAACGGAGAGTTGATTGCCTATGCTGTTTCCGAACATTTGGAAGATGCTGGTGTCCACTCTGGTGACGCTTCTTTGGTATTACCTCCACAAAACACCACCAAAGATGAAATCTCCAAGTTGAAGACCATTGCTGAAAAGGTTGCCAAGGCCTGGTCCATTACAGGTCCTTTCAACATGCAAATCTTAATTCTTCCAAACGGTGACATCAAGGTTATTGAGTGTAACATCAGAGCCTCCAGATCTTTGCCATTTGTTTCCAAGGTCTTGGGTTGCAACTTTGTTGACTTGGCTGTTTCCGCTTACTTCAACGATCAAGCTAAGATCAATGAATTCAAGGCTAAACATGGTGACGACTTAATGTTGGGCAAGAAATACGAATACGTTGCTGTCAAGTCTCCACAATTCTCCTTCAACAGATTAGCCGGTGCCGATCCTTTCTTATCCGTTGAAATGGCCTCTACTGGTGAAGTTTGCTCTTTCGGTAAGAACTTGACTGATGCTTACTGGGGATCCATCCAATCCACCATGAACTTCAAGGTTCCTATCAGCACCGATGCTGACAAGAAGTTGGGTATTCTATTTGGTGGTAATCTTCCTCAATTAGAAGAAGTCTACAAGACATTCGACAGTATGGGTAAATACAGATTATTTGCTACTGATAAGGAAACATGTCAAAGACTAGGTGAATCTGCTGAAATTTTGGAGTTCCCTCAAGATACTAGCGACAAGAAGGCCTTGAGAAAGCTGTACGAAGATAACGACATCACTTGTGTCATCAACCTTTCCCATGCCAGAGCTAAAAGCGTTGAGGATTTGGACTACTTGATGAGAAGAAACTCCATTGACTTCGGGTTGTGTTTGTTCAATGAACCAAACACTTCTTTGCTGTTTGCCCAATGTTTGAAGGAAAAATACGACCAAAAGTTGGCCTTGTTCTCCCAAGGTATCAACTTCACAAGCATTCCAGAAGAAGTCAAGGCTTGGGACGAATTTGTTGATTTGAAGTAGGTATTTCAGCTTATCTGTTATATATTTCTGTAGAATTCTTTTTTTTTATTCAAGTACCGATTTTAATAGCTATCATTCAATTATGTTTATACATAATGTTTTTTTTTTGTTGGCCCACTTTTTCATGCTCTTGAATTAAGTTTGACCTTTTATAAACTATATAATCCAAATGCAGGCGTCTTCGGAAATATAACGACAGCCTTCGTTTGATATAAACTGTACCATCAGCTAGGTAAATGGTTGGCTTTATCACTTTCAAATTCCTAATAAATGCTTAACAAATCTTACTCATTCCTGCACTATTGCAAATTTAATCGCATATAAAATAATTCTTTGGAGGGATGGCCGAGTGGTCTAAGGCGGCAGACTTAAGATCTGTTGGACAGAGTCCGCGCGAGTTCGAACCTCGCTTCCTTCATACTTATTATTTTTGCTTCTAAAATTATCTTTTTTTTTTTATTTTGAAAAAAAAATGTTTCACCTTGTTCTGACACATGATTGTAAACTCATAACCTACGTAATCCATGAGTTCCAAAATAAGACACTTTTTAATTCAATAAGCGTATTTTTTTTTAAATATTTTTTGCGGCTGATCATTTTTCTTGATCAAAAAGGAGGAAAAGATGTGTAAAAAATTAAGGGGGCCTCAACTCCTTAATTTACACTGTTTTTTTTTTTTTTTCTTTCCAATTCTAAGCCGTGATTTATAAAGGAATAGAAGAACATCAGTAAAGTACTTGGATATTTTAGAATGAAAAGATATATATATAAGCGTTGACTTCTAAGCACCTTTTTTTTTTTTTACAACACCTTCTCTACTATCATTATTTTTTGTTAAGATCAACTGGAATTCCCAAATAAAAATATCCAAAAAACCGCAAAAAAAGATGGGATTGTGTTCCTCCAGGGAAGAGCCGTATGCGAATAAGGTGCTAGAAAAAACATCTATCAGCAACACACAACAAGATATAGGCAACTTACCTGATTCAATAATTGATAAGGAAAGCACTGTAAACCCGGCTATAAAAACTGGAAAAGCAACAGTTAACAATGAAATCCAAGTTAAACCACTCACTGAGAAAGAAGATGGCTCTGTATATAACAAAGACACCGAAAATACCAAATCTGCCGGGGTTGTTGATTCTAATCCCGTCGTCAAGAAACTGACTATTGCAAGCACCGATAAAAACACAAATAGTTCTCTCAATCTCCAAAAAACCAACAGCTCCAAAAAATACAGCATGGGCAGCACACACATGAAGATTTCAACGTCCAAGCTGATGCAACAAGATCTGTTTCAGCAGGGACTGGGCAAAAGCGCCTTGTCGATGTCTGCCACAAGAGACTTCTTAGGAATTGAATCATCATTGTCTAACTTGCAGAACCCTCCAGACCTAGAGGATACGTATAAAGTGCTTTTGTTAGGTGTTGGTGAATCCGGAAAATCAACAGTCTTGAAACAATTCAAAATCTTACATCAAGGCGGTTATACTGAGGAAGAGCTGTTGAAAATGCGACCAATTATTTACAAAAACTTGATAGAAATATCCAATGATATCTTAGAAGCAAGAGAAAAATATCAAATACCTGTTGCCGAGTCCGACATTAAGGGTTTGTCATCCAAAATTAAAGATATAGAGGAGTTCAAAAGCATACTGACTTTATCTATGGATAACAGAAAGGATTATATCTCGGGTGAAGGTTCGCTGGAAGATATTGAAGTAGAAGATATAAAAGGGCTACCGCCCCTCTTTTTTGCATATCTGGCCATACTGTGGAAAACACCTGCAACACAAGCTCTGATGAAGAGCAAACATAGAAACAGCTTTCACCTATTGGGTAATGCTCAATACTTTATTGACAGTTTAGAGAGAATATCAGATCCAAATTATATTCCATCAGTGGATGACGTCTTGAAATCAAGAAAGAAAACAACTGGCATACAAGAAACAGTTGTTGAGCTGAAAGATGAGCATATGTCCTTGAACATTTGCGATGTTGGCGGTCAAAGAGTTGAAAGAAAGAAATGGATATATTGCTTTAGCAACGTTTCAATTCTTATATTCTGTGTTTCTTTGAGTGACTATGATAGCTCGTTGGAAGAGGACCCCAAGGTAAACGCATTAACAGAATCTATACAGCTATTTGATTCCATTGTAAACAGCAAATGGTTTGCAAACACCCAAGTGATGCTGTTTTTGAACAAAATTGATATTTTTTTGAAAAAACTACCAAATTCTCCTCTTGTTGATTATTTTCCAGGATACGAGGGTGATCCAAAAGATGCAAAGGCTTCCGTAAAGTACATCTTATCGCTGCTCAAAGAAAAAAACCGCCAGGACTTGACAATTTATCCAAACGTCACTCAGGCAACAGACTCCTCTAACATTGAGCTGGTATTTGCAACTCTAGCAGAAATAGTACTAGAAAATAGAATCAAAAACTTGGGTGCAATCTAAGATATCCTGTTTTTTTTTTTTTCTAAACATTATTGAATTTTTATAGATAGTCACACTCATTGATTTGAACAAAGTAGTGTCTGTGTTCATATAAGTGTAATAAATCAGTATTAAACACAGTTTGAACAGCTGTAGAATTTGTTGAATTGATGGTTTTGGAGGCGACTTGAGTGTCTTCGGATTCAAAGTAATTTAATCCAGCATAACTCAAATCATCGATTTCATGTGGAAGCATTATTTTATTTATATTAATTTGGAGTCCAGAATGTGAATATAGTGGTGGTAAATCAATAACGTAATCGTTAATATGTACTAGTCTATAATAGCCTGATGTTAGATCAACAGTATTATGCTCACGATTGAATTTGTCAAGTTTGGCAGAATCAAATATTCTATCAACCCAATCACTCATCTGTGAATTGAATATTTTAGGCTGAGCATATGTAATCACTGTTGGATTATAACCTCGGATCTTTACTTCAAGACCACATAAGATAGCTACAGCAGCTCCCAAAGAATGGCCTGAAATTACTAAGTTGTAATCAGGATATTTATTGTATGTATCTTCTAAGGTTTCTAAAAAATTTTCTTGTAAAGAAGTCAAAAATGTGTTGAAACCCGAATGTAATTTACAGTCATAGCAGATTGGAATACTGCCTGACTCAACCTGGTCCATATACTGCTCAGAAGAAAAAGGAACATAATCTGTTGGGGCAACCAAAAAATCATGAAGCCAATCCCATCTTGTGCTTGAACCTCTAAAAGCCATACTCACAACTTTATGATGATGGTCTATGGCAATGTAACCTGTTCCCAATTCAAACCTACTCTTAGCTAATATTATTTTTTTGATAACAATCTCATCAGCAATTGGATTATGGCTTTTGTTTGAGCAAAATTGCAAGTGCGGAGGACACCCACCTTCTAATAAAGACTTGTTTTCATATAATTGACCATAAGATATACAATTTGTCAATGCAGACATTTTGCTAAAAAAAGACAATCTATCATAAGCAGGGCTGAATATTTCTGCTGATGGGACCACTTCATCTGATATATTCAAGCCGTTAATGATAACCAGTGTAATAAAAAAACTAAAATAAATAAGCACCATATTTCTTTGAGTTGTATATATTATACAGAATAGCTAAAGCGCAATGAGTTGTGTTGGTTTTTTCATATAATAGTTGATATTTTGAA
Source organism: Hanseniaspora clermontiae (assembly GCA_030567235.1). Taxonomy (NCBI): domain Eukaryota; kingdom Fungi; phylum Ascomycota; class Saccharomycetes; order Saccharomycodales; family Saccharomycodaceae; genus Hanseniaspora; species Hanseniaspora clermontiae. The sequence goes on along the minus strand of JAJLRV010000158.1, from coordinate 27,087 downwards.
AAGTTAGTGAGCTGAGGCTTAACCATGGGCCAAATATACTTTTGTGTATGGTAGCTGGGTTCTTTAATTTTCTCTCAAGGATAAATAATGGCCGATTCTTTCTTTAGAACAGTATCTCCTCTTTTGGGAAATATGATACCAAAAAGAGAGCAAGAAGAAAAGCCGCCTTTTTTTTTGAATCTAAAAATTGATTAAAGCTATAGAGCTTTTCCTAAACAGGCAACACCACTGTTTGCTGTTATTTTCACGTGACTTGCACTGCTTTAATCCGATAAGTTTTTTTTTAATAAAATTGGTAAAAAAGAATCTTCTGGAAAAAAATTAAAAAAAATAGAGGTAAATCTCTAAAGATTTCAGCCGCACATTCTTTCAAATATATATTTTTTTTTCCACACCAGTTTTCCTTATGTTTTAGCTAATATCCGCTGCCAGAACTTTCTGGAAACTTCCACCAAGATTTAATCAATTACGTTAATTGAATTTGAAAAAAATGAAAACCCCACATTAGAAATAATTGCATAATATGACTCAATCCTTTTTATATAAATACACGTTTGAAATAATTCAAAGTTATGAAGTTTATAAGTTCGAAATTATTTAAAAAGTTTATAAAATAGTAACCATCAATCAAACAGTACAAAATCAAGCACTTACTACCCAACTTAAAAAACAGAAACAAAAACAAAAAAATGATGTTCCCATTTGCCTGCAATCAACAACCATTATATTACACTCAAAGACCATCTAATGTCTACTCCCAATTTGTTCAAAGACCATCCTACTTTGACCAAAGTTTGTGCAATGAATCTTTGACTTACAAGTTCAACGAAGTAGATGAAGACTCTGATGAAATGTTACTTGGAAAGCAAGCCTCATCTTACGTTTACAGCGAATTTATGGAAGAGTACTTGCAAGAAGTTGTTTTACAAAGAAAAAATTCTTTAAGGTACAATCAATCTTATGGCCATCCATTGTTTGATTCCCTTTTAAGTGGATTGGACCCATACCAATCAGCTGGTAGCCTATTAAACAACGAGGATATCAAGAAAGCTAATGAAGCATTCAGCAAGCATGTTTTCAAAAACTACAAATTCTCAATCAGCAGAAGCAACAAAGAACTTGCTGTCATGAATGCCAACAACAAGATCGTTAAGATTTTTGAATTGCCAACCTCTTACGAAAATATTTCCATTGAATCATTAACAACTATGGAATCTGGATTGGCTGTAGTTAAATTGAACTTAAAAAAGACTTCAGTAAAAGAAAAGCCAGTAAAGAAAATTCAAAAGAGTCCAAGCAGATCATTTGAAAACAAGAATGTTGCTGCTTTAAAGGAAGCCTACGAAAATCAACTGAAAGAACAAGAAAAGTTAAGAGCCAAGCAACATTCACAAGAGGTTGAACAAAAAAAGAAAGAAGAACAATTAGCCAAAATGGCTGCTATAGAAGAGGCCAACAAAGAAAGAGAATTGGAAAAACAAAGAGGAGAAGAGAAAAAGAAGTTAAAGGCCAAGCAATTAGAAAAAGCTAAAAAAGACTTTGAACTAAAAAAGAATAAGTTAAAAGAACAAAAAGAAAGAATGGAAAGACAAGCCGAAAAGTTAAAGCAAAGAGAATTGGAGATTCAAGCACTATATGAAAAGGAGCTCCAAAAACTTGAACTAGAAGCTCAACTAGAAAAGGAAACAACAGTACATTCTCCAGTATTACACGAAGACAACGAATCAGATGAGGATGTTCATATGAATGAAGAATCACAATGCTCGGATGATAGTGATTCCTTAGAATTAAAAATCAACAACACCACAAGCGTCCCACTAAAAAAAAAAACTTCAATCACAGTAGAAGATATCGAAGATGAATCCGACAAGGAATACAGAATTTCATTGATGAAGTTCCCCAATACAAATGCTGTTTTAGAAGATATTTGATAACTTTATATAGATCATAGTAATATCTCAATCATTACGTTTATAAAATTAATACTTAACCATGTAAAAATAAGGTAGTATCCAAAAAATTTTAAAGTTTTATTGAACTTCAGCTTAAACAAGTTGTTGTTACCGTTTTCGATATTGTCTTCGTCCAACTGCTTCATTACAACTTCTCTTTTGTTGAAGTAGCCGTTGATTATGTATTTTTGCAAAAAATGTTTGTTTTTTACAAACACCTTCAAGATCAAAGCAAACAGCATTACGTATACTAGCACCGAGCTGGAAGTTATTAACAGATGAATTTCTGTTTTGTTGCTAATGTCTTTTAAAGACCAGGACAATTCAAATGGTCTCTTTTTCAAAATAGCAACCAATGCATTGAATCCTATACCAATCATGGAATTTATTGTTGAGCTGGATATGCATGTGACCATGGAAATGTGACAATATTTAACTAAAGACTGCACTTTCCACTTGTACAGTAATGTTGGATTTTGATCTAATCCTTTAGGGATGTCGTTGGCATACAACTTTAAAACAGCCACATTGCTTAAAATGTCTGGCACAGAATTTCCCCAAGCAAAAAGAGTCATACCCAATATAGTTTCCGAAATATGGAATGTTGTTTGATAAAATTCTATGATTTGAATCAAATTGTTGGAGAGTATGACAATCCACAAAATACTATTTATGATGCCTACTAGTGAAAAAATAGAACATTCTACTCTGAACTCCTGGAGTAATGAGGACCCATCTATAAATTCTTCGTAGCGTGTGGAATGACTAATTCCTTCACTGGTGGCTAGGTTATTATCGCTGGAAGTCCCACCTGTCAATGGTCTGTTCAAAGAGAATTCACTGATTTTTTTAAACTTCTTTCTCATTCTTAATTCTATAATCATTAGAATGCTTCCAAGTACAGCTGCCACAAGAAAATCAATCCATAAATTATTTTTTTTGATCAAGGTCAACCCCACTATTGCCATGAAAAACGTGCTTGTGTAGCACTGAATTGATAAAATCAAAAACATGTCATTTGATTTTGGAATGGACTTGGTGTATCTTGGACATACAGCTACCGCTAAGAGAAGAACCGGTTCTGTCATCAAAAATATTATTTTCTTTAGTATGTTATCATTTTGAAAAGTCTCTATCTTTCTTTGAATATAATGAAAGACTATGCTGTTTTTAATTTTGTCCGATATGTCGTTTTTTGATGCTGTGTCATAAATAATAGCATTTTCTACTACTTGGTTAGGTTCCGATGGATTGTCGCTGTATACAAACGAATGGGTTGGGTTTTTAAGGTTCGATAATTTATCACTGCTCTGTTTGAATTTTTTTGATAGATGGAGAATATCACTGGAATCTCCATTTGTATCCCATACATTAGTTGGATCTTCTAAAATAGCATCTTCATTTGATAGATTTGTCTCAATAGGCACGTCACTGTCAAACATACTCACAAAGAAACTAAAATTATCATTTTCCATGAATGAATGGTTTTCTTCCATCTGACTTTTAAAAATCATATCAGCTTCTTCTTGATTATCTATAGTAAATGCATCTGTATTCTCCATCTCTATTTGGTCAGTCAAAGAACTTTCATAGTTAGTTGTATCATTTACATGTTTTTTATGGTGTCTTATACTGTTGAGCATAAACATGCAATAAAGAATCAGAAGAACTACACAAACAAAAAGACTTATGCTTTTGATTTTACAACACATCAGAATCAACGAAAACCCAAAAGAGAAAAATATCATATCATTACTCAATTTATTCAATAATGGTGTTAGCAGTATTTCCATTTCTTTGACATATTGTGGACTGTTTGCCTCGTTAACAAACTCATTTATTTTGTTTTCCAAACTTGCGTTGGTAACTGATCTAAGTACTTCTGTATGATCGCTTTCCAATGGGTTCTCATCCTGGTAAGGAGTGTTGATATTTTCGTTTTCAAATCTTTGGATTAAGATTTTTTTATAAAGTTTATTGAAGGCTAAAAGTATGAATCCGATTGCCATGAACATTATAGTTCCGCATGCACCTAGCACTTCACTGATAGCCAATGTATCTGCTGTGTTCGACGTATCGGAATCAGGCCCATTTGTTTGTTGCGCACTTGAATACCAAGCAACAAAGTTAGAAATCAAATCAGGTGATGAATTGCAAAATGCCATCAGCACAGAAATCAACAAGTTTGAAGAATTGCAGAGTAAGTTGACATTGAAAGCTAAGAAATCTTCTGATATTGCACCCATTAGAAAGAATACACTTAGCAGCTGTAAGATCGAAAGAGGAATTGCCCAATATGAAGCATTATCGTATAAACCACCATTAATTAACTTGGCCAAAATTGAATGTGTGTTGGCCATGATTGTTTTTGGTTGAGTGTTAAATGGAATCTTTTTGTAGATATGATAACGAAAAGTGGAAAAAAAAAAATCATTAGATTTTGCTTACGTGTTTTTTAATGATAAAGATTTGGCTTTGCCTTCAATTTGGTAGCGCTGTAAGCCGCAGAGAGGTATTAAACATAAACTATATAAAGAAACTTCTTTTCAAGAAGGCAATGCCGTGCAATGAATAGAAAATTTTGTAGTCTCAAATGTTTTAATGTATAATGTATCTGATAGATCCTCATTGAAGAACTCTAAGGAAAAGCCGTAGCTTATAATATTGAAAGATAAGCATGAAGCCCCTAATGTACACAAGTCACGTGTAGATAATGAACAACAGCAAGTTTAACGCCAAACACGAAAAAAAAAAGAGCAGATAATAATCGCTTCTCAAGATAATCATCTCACCCTGGATACAACATATATACATCCCCCAATAAGAAAAGGTTAAATAATTTTTGTTTTTTTTTTTGGAAAAGTAGAGACATAAGTAATTATTCTTTAATGTATATATTTTTGATGAAATAGGGCTTGCTCATTTAATTCTTTTTTACCTTCTGTTTGTTTTATTGCATTCAGAATAATAGGGTATGTAAAGAAACGAACGTATCTCTTAAACTTGTCTTGAAAGTCAAATAGGATACAGATTATTTAATAGCAATTAGGGAATGTTATTAAATAAAGAACAGAGTGGAAATAATCATTAAGATCATGTTTCTGAAGAAACTACCAGATCCCTTTAAGTTGGAAATGGCTTTGTTATCATACGCACTCAGGTTTTGGGTAGTAATAGTAGGAGTAGAATTGAATAAAGCACTAGTAGCTAAAGTTTTAGGTTGGCTGGCGACAGTAGAAGAATTCTCATTGTTAATGATTCCACTAGCTGTTGGAGCTGTTGAAGAAGCTTTTGAGTAGTGACCATTAGATTCCTCAGAAGTACCGGTGTTTGCTGTTTGAGATGTCTGAGAAGCCTCAGAAGTACCAGCGTTTGATGTTTGAGATGCAATGTAAGGGCTAGCATGAGTGTTTGAGCTTGCCAACAGAGTGCAAGTTTTATCCCCACAATTAGTAACAGTCACCAATGTATTTTGTTCACTGCTTAGATTAACAGTGTTCTTTGCACCTCCAGAAGCTGTGGTTGCTGAAGCAGCACCAGATGATAAAGTAGTTTGAGAAACTCTAGATGATCCTGATTCAACGGTGCTAGAGGCTTTATTGTTATCATTAGAAATTGCACTAGAAATTGCAGAAGAACTTTCAGAAGATGTCCAGACGGCAGATGCAGCTGAGCTTGTGATGACAGCTGTCCCACTTAAAGTTGAAGTGCTTATTTTATTTGCGCTTGTGACACTGGCTGGCACAGACTGAGCAGAGCTTGTAGGTGATGTAGAACTTGAGGCGGTGATTCCAAACTCGGAAGCAGCTTCATCAGTTGAAATTGATCTAGAAGATGTAAGGTCTGTGGATTTACCTTGAGAATCAGTTGTAGCAGTCAATGTGAAAGTATACACCACATAGTTACTGACCGATTCGTCTCTTTTATTGGTGTATATCGGAACAATAATGTTCACAATTTGAAGAGTTGAAACAGTGCCTACTGACAATGGAACAATCAGCTTAGCTTGTAAAGACTTATCTGGTATTTCTGATAATGCAACTGATTGCCACAATCTGGTGGTACTGGATCTATCTTCAAGAATACTGCCGGAAACAGCATTAAAGCTTTTAGAACATCCAGTGTTACCTTCAAATGACAAGGCTGCATTTCCAACTGATTTATCAAGATTAGCGACAACATAGAAATCAGCATATTTAACAACTGAAATGGAAAAGTTGTAATAAGCTATTGAATCAATAATATAGTTTACTTCACTCTCGATGGTGCATACAGAACTGGCAGAAGCAGAAGTACTCTCAGAAACAGTTGATATTGATTGGGAGGATGATGAACTGGAGGGCTGTAAGGTTATTGAAGTAGTTAGCGCATTACTTGAAAATGCAGAAGTGGGACTTGTAGAGCTGTTGAGGTATCTTGGACCAACATATGATGAAGTGAATAAGCTTGATAATACATCTGAAGAGTACAGACTGCTCAAAGTACCACTAGAGGTAGAAACTAGGCTAGGCACCCCATCATGTGAAGATACACTGCTCACAGTATTGAAACTCGACGATGAAGATACTTTAGCTGATGAAGTGAAAATGCTTGTTGTAGAGTAGCTTGAGGCTAAAGATGATTCTGTTGTTGGAACAGCAGTGCCTGAGGTGTTAACATTTGCAGATGGAGAAACAATGGCTGATGAGGTGAAAATGCTTGTTGTAGAGTAGCTTGAGGCTAAAGATGATTCTGTTGTTGGAACAGCAGTGCCTGAGGTGTTAACATTTGCAGATGGAGAAACAATGGCTGATGAGGTGAAAATGCTTGTTGCAGGGTAGCTTGAAGCTAAAGATGATTCTGTTGTCGGAACAGCAGTGTCTGAGGAGTTAACATTTGCAGATGGAGAAACAATGGCTGATGAAGTCACAAAAGTTAATGTGCTAACACTTGCATATGAAGTTAATTCAGTTGAAGAACTTTTAATGCTTGAATTGCTTATATCTATAGTTGAAAATCCTCCAGCAGAAGATGTCTTTGTGCTTGAAACATTGCTATTTAAAGGCGCGGAGGGGGCATCTGTGGTGACGTTTGTCAGAGTAGTAATAGGTGCTGGAACAGTGGAAACACCATATGTCAGCGTGGTAGAACCGTCTGTGCCAATGGTGTAATAGTAAGACACAACCTCGGTCACACTAGAATTATCAGAGATAACATTGGTGGTGAAGGTTGTTGGTGCAGTGATGATTGTTGATGAACCAGAAGTCAAAGTAGTAGAGCCATCAGTTCCAGTGATGTAATAGTATGAAATAACCTCAGACACACTGGAGTTACCAGAGATGACATTGGTGGTAAACGTTGTTGGTGCAGTAATAGCTGCGGGAATAGTAGAAACGCCAGAAGTCAATGTAGTCAAACCATCATTACCGGTGGTGTAGTAATATGACACAACTTCGGAGATAGAAAAAGTGCCAGAGATAACCACAGTGGTGAATGTTGTTTCCACTGGTGTAGCCACATAATACACTGTTATTGTTTCGGTAGTCCCTGAGTCCACTGTTATGTAAATCACAGATTCTTGGTATGTGCTTGGATTTAAGCCTACAACACTTGAATCTGTAATATACATTGATAGGGGGTATGCAATAACATACGTTGTGTAAGTGTATGTGTTAACAATGTCTGTTAATTGATTTTGAAACACATTTGCTGGTGTAGTGACACTTCCAATACTTGTTGTACTGGCTAATGTCGTCATGCCCAAAACACTATCTGTTTGTGTAATAGAACTGGAAATAGTAGTAACAGAAGGAACATTGATACTTAAGATAGTTGCAATGTATGTACTGCCACTTATAACAGTTTTTTCTACAGCTGTGCCATAAGTTTCAACTGCGGTAATGGAGGGAACATCGGTAGTAACACTATGAATTGTTGTAGAAGCATGCGGTTCCAGCACTACTTTAACAGTAGTTCCATCAGTTGTATATGTAGAAATGGTAACAACATTGTTACCATCCCAGTATGAATAGGATATAGATTCATGAGCAGCTATAGGAGTAGCAATATAATAAATTGTTTCTACTGTTGGCTGGTTATCTATACCAAAATAAGTGATTGTCTGGGTTGTGTATGTTGATGCAGCTGTAATAGAATTTTGGTAAGAGTATGAATTAACTATTTCAGATTTGTAGGGAGTCTTTACATAGTAAGTGGTATAAGTATACGTTTTTTCTTGAAACCACTCCCAAAACTTGAAAAAGTTTTTATAATCAATAGAAAAAATAAGCTTACTATCTGTTTTATAATTTGAGGAATAAGTGCTTGTAATTGAACCAGCCCAGTAAGTAAAGCTAGTGACAGTTGCATACGGAGTTGGTTTATACACAACATAGAGCTCTTCTCTGAATGTTGAGCCCAATGAGTCTGTGGTAACAAATGTCTTTCCGGTGCTGATCGAAGTGTAGGTTTTGTCCCAGAAGTTTTCACCGGAAGCTACGGTTAGCGAGTAAGGGCTGTGTATGTAGTAAACTGTATGTTTGGTACCTCCAGAGTCAGTTGAAAATATAGTTTTATATGTTGTAGCACTTAACCCTGTGTATACAGCCACAGAACTTGAGACCAATGGGTTTATAGGGGTAGCAATATAGATCTTTTTTAAAACATAAGGAGAAGTTCCAGAAGTAACGACACTATCAATTATAGACGCAGTTTCACTAGCTAACACAGAAGAAGCAAATAAAATTGTAGTAGTAGATCTTGACAATGGTGTAGCAACATAGTATGTGGTTAAAGTAGAAGTAGCCATAGGGGATAAACCAAAGGTAGATAGACCATTAGCGTCCAAATTAATCGAAGTAGAAGCCAAATTCCATTGAGTACTGTAAGTAGTATTGGTAGTATATGTACCATATGTGGTGGATGTAACAAGATTATTGGATTGGGGAGTGACAACATAGTATACAGTGGCATGGGTACCAACTTGATCAGTGCCATAGTAGTAACTCTTCTCTGTTAGATATGTTGAAGTAATTGGTTGAGCCCAGTTGGAGTAAATATCTACTGAATAAGTTGAATAAGGTGTTTCAACGTAGTAGGTAACAGCAGTTGTATCTCTAAAGAAGTTAGTTTCATATTTGGTAGAATAAGTATTAGCAACAGTACCAGTGTAAGCCCTCTTAGATGTATAACTACGAGTAAAAATATTGGCAGATACTAACTTTGCGTATAAGTTGATACCTAAAATTAAAGAAACCAGATCTTTTGCAAAAGACTTTTTGGTGACCATGTTTGATTAAAATGCTAAAGTTGAAGTTGGAGTTGAAGTTGAAGTTGGAAGTAAATTTAAGGCTAATTGGATATTTTAAAACTTTTAATATTGATAAAAAAAAAGTATTTAACTGAGATACAAACTAAAAAACTATTATGTGATCAATTTTAAAAATTCTGTTGGTTTTAAGTTGTTGTTTTTTTTTAATTGTCAATATTATTAAGAGCTAAGTTTAAACAGTTTAGGATGAAAAAAGCCAACATATAAATAAAATCATTTTGTTTATATATGTCTCAAGGTTACTTGGAAAGCTTAAGTAAGTCTTGAAAAAATGCAATAACACAAAATTAAGTGCCAGATAGATGGTTAAAAACTTAACAACTAAAATTAAGGGATAATTCAAGAAATATTAGAGCAAAACAGAACAATTACCGCTAAGTCATGTCTTCATTACAAGACATTTTGCAATGTCTTGTGGATTTATTTTTTTAGTCCTTGATAAAAGCTGCATATTTCTTCAATAAAACTGTGAATGATGCAATAATTTGTTGAATATTTTCAAGGAAAATAAATTTTAAGACTTTCAAGATATCCTTGAAAACTATGTAAACTATTAACTCAGTAATGATATAATCATGGTAACTAGTGAAAAGAGCTCAAAAGGGCAAAATATTATTACCAAAATCGAACAAGCTTTCTATTAAACAATAGATGCGCATTTGCAACAAAACAGGCAATCGCAGCAACAGGTTCAATTTTTTTTAAGATATGTTAAACAAAAACCAAGATTAGTAAATGGGCTTAAATCTTTTAATTTAAGCAACACGAAACAATACAATATTTATCTGCGCCTTTTAGAAAAATGTTCAAAAAAAAAATAAAAATAAGATGGCAAGAAAAACAAAATACCATTTTCTTGAGTATAAAACGCGGACGAAAGGCACTTCGAAAAAGTGGTAATCAAATACATTTGAAAAATAATTTCTCTTGGAAAGACAAGAACCTTCAAGAGAAATCCACAAAGCATACTAGAGAGTATGTCAGCAATCTAGTTTAGATTGTTGTTACTATCAGCAAAAAGGCCTATTCTCTACTAGCAAGGGTAAAGATTGTTTTTTTGGATGTTCATTAGTGCTATGGTGCAGTAACGATATTGAATGTTGTTTTGCTCGTCAAGCATACCGAGCAGAAGTGGTGAAAAAACATAGTACACACATTGCCCCTATTTTCAGCTGTTGCTAAACATTGAAATGATTTCACTGTCGTCCCTATCGAAAAAATACTTTTTATTATGAGAACCTTTTGGCATGCATGACATAAATTACTCTTGAAAAAACCCCTCTGTACTCTTAAAGATTATCCAGCCGATTAACTGGTTGTGCACTAATTTCTAACCTCTTCGAATAAACCCCGCTTAAAAAACTACACCAAAAATCTATAAAACACCAAAATACATAGGCGGCAAACTATAATCATAATTCTAAAATTAAAGGTTCATTTTTTTTTTCCTTGCAATTATTTAAGCGATAGAAAAATACAAAGAAAAACAACTTTTTTAATATAGATAAAAGGATATTGTCGTTATTTCAGGATTGTTAAGAGTTTAGTTCTTTTTGGCTTTTTAAACCAACGTGGCATTAGAAATCATAAATTTTTTAAAATCTTGCAATTTTCATTACTACTTGCTTATAAATTCGCAGTGATCTAATTTTGTTGTTTCTCAAATATCGATTAAATCTAAACCTTCAAGACTTAAGATGTCGTTATCTACTTGGTAAAATTACCTTGTTTAAGTTTACACAAGACTTTTTATTATGTCTTGAACTAAGCGACTAATTTCAATTTTTTTTTTTCTTAAACTTTTAACTAACCAATTTTTGGTCTCATTTTAAAATCAGCCACAATCAATCAATAAATTGTACAGCCTGAAAATCTGCAAGCTATTAAAACTGGGGTAATCCAAGACTTTTAACAACTGTTGCAAAAAAACAATAGAGGGACCTTTCCATGCTATTCGTAGACTCCATTGTTCTTTTTTTTTGATTGCATTTTTGATAACGCAGCCTATTTTTTAAAAAAAAAAAACGTGCCTGCAAGAGATTTCAAAAAAAAATGTTTCGCTTGTTTTGCTTTTAATGCTTGAAACTCAAAATATTGAATATGCATACAAAACAGGAAACGATCACGTGATCACGTGTACTTTATGAATACTTCACAAACACCTATATACAACCGTTTATTTATTTATTTTTTTTTTTCCAAAATTTGAAAACAAAGACTTAATTTAAGAATATATACAGTGTTTCGGCTACTTATTTGACTGGGAAAGATGGTCCAACTTGTTGGATGGAGATCTTAGCCAAAGCTTGACCTCTATCAATGCACTTTTCAACATCTTCATCCAAAACAATACCAGCAACGAAACCACCGGCAAAGGCATCACCAGCACCGTTGGTATCAACAATCTTGGCGCTGTCTAGAGCGTGAACGGAGATTTCCTTAGTGGTTAAGTCAGAGTTGACTAAAACAGTTGGTTCCAAACCATGAGTAAAGATGACAGTGGCCTTTTGGTTGTAGTCAGCGATGATCTTCTTGGCAATTTCCTTCAAGTCAGTGATGTTTTCACTGCTGTAGAAAGTTTCAGAGAAAGCAGCAGCCTCAGTTTCATTGGCAATGACGTGAGTGGCGTATGGTAGAACTTGGACCAAGGCATCCTTGAAGAATTGAGGAATGAATGGAGCGGAGAAGTTGATGACAAATGGCTTGTTGTTTTCTTGAGCATGCTTACCTAGCTTGACAATGGCAGCTGGAGAAACAGTTAAGTGGAAACCACCAATGTAGAAGGCCTTGGCATTTTCAACGTATTCCCAGTTTTCATCCAAGTGCTCTGGCTTGAAGTGGTTAGCAGCACCTAAATCAGTGACCAAAGATCTGTCGTGGCCATTGATCAAAGCAGCACACTTACCAGTACCGACTTCCTTGTTGATCAAGTACAAGGACTTGACACCAGCCTTCTCGTTTTCTTGTAGTAATTGTTGAGAGAACTTATCTTCACCAACACAACCGAAGTAGGCAACCTTGTTTGGACCTAATTCAAAAGCAGCACCTCTGGCAGTGTTTTGAGCAGCACCACCAGCAACAAAGATGGTTTCCTTCTTTTCAACCAACTCATCGAAGATCTTCATTCTGGAGTCGGACTTGGCGTCTTCAATCAAAATAGCATCGTTGGACTTCAAGTCGTACTTGGCTAAGTATTCTGGTTCAACATTGGCTTGAACATCTAGTAATGGGTTACCTAAACAGACTAATGGATAAGACATTTTGTATGGGATTGTTGTATATCTACGGGAGAGAAGTTTACAAAGGGTGTTTATATTCTTTGGTATCATTATGTTTTTAAAGTGCTTATCTAGTGAACACTCACATAAAGAATAGTAATTATCAACTTTTGGAAGGAAAAAAAAAAAAAAAAGAAAAGCAAAACTGTGGATTTTCTGGACACGCAGCCTGAGACAACAAAAAAATGTGAAAATTTTTACCCTTTTTTTTCATATGAGACCGTCACAGCGATGTGTGCTGCTAACTTCATCACTTTGGGAAAATGAAGTGCTTATATGATTAAGATGAACCAGTATCAATGATGCTTCCATCTGGCCACCATCATTGTTTATGTTTCTGTTAAGGAAACAGCACACATGTAGCATTTCATCAACAAATTTTTGGTGATGTTCAGATCTTTTTTTTTTTTTTTTTCGTTTATAAATTTTACCTCAATGCTAAGCAAAAAAGCTTTAGTAAAAAAACAAGGAGAAATCAACGTAGCAACTGCAGGGTGAAGCGTCCTTCTAAGTAAACAATGACTCTCTAAAGTCTTTCTTGGTTGTAATACGTCAACAACTTATATAGACATATTTTTCTTTGAATTGATTCTCAACATTTGAATTGTATATAAACCGATGTGTTCCACAAAGCTAAGTGGGGCATATGAACTGCAGTTCGGATTTAGCGCTACATCAGCTTTTCTCTTTTTTTATTTTATTTTTTTTTGAAATTAGATAAAAGTAACACCAAACCAAAGATCATCCTTAAGATTGTTTTTGTTCTTGTAGATTTGTGAAACACCCCCAAATAAGACAGAAACTACATTGTTATTGATTGAAACTGGAAATTTAATAAAAAAATGAAATTTGTTACCGAAACAGGGTTTGCAGACCCTTTATTGAAATACTCTCTATTCCCAAACAGTGAGAATCTATACTTAAGAAACTTACACGAAGTTATTCTTTCAGTATTTGCATACACCATCATATATGAGTATCTGTCCACACCACTGCTTGACATTTTCCTTCCTTTGTTTTTTGTCGGCAAGAAAAGAACCAAGCAACTGGAACAATGGAAAGACCTTAAGACATCAACTGACAAGAAAAAAAAGCAATCCTTTTTGAACTACAAAATACATGTTGTCACAATGGTCCAGTGTATCCTGTCCATAGCCCTGGTCCTTCCTACTTTGAACTTGGCCTTTGGGTTGAACATCATATACTTCCAAGACGACTTCATCACCATGATCTCAGCTCTTACTGCTGGGTACTTCCTGTGGGATCTGTACGTCTGTTTGAAATGGTATGAGCTTTTCCAACTTGAGTTTTTGATCCATGCTGTTTGCTCTTTGTTTGTGTTCGTTAGTGCCATGCATCCAACCTACCAAAACTATGTTTCCAAGTTTTTGCTGTTTGAGTTGTCTTCTCCATTTGTCAATGTAAACTGGTTGTTTTCCACTTTGATAAAGGAGTTTGATGTCCAAATTCCAATGATTCTGAATGCCATCAACGGTGTTTTGCTAATGGTTGTGTTTTTCCTAGTGAGAATCTGTTGGGGTTGGTCATGCATCTTGATCATGGCTTACCAGGTCTATTCTAAGCAGTGGTATGCTGATCCAAACTTCCCAAAGACTATTATGATAATAACCTTCTCCATAAACATGGCCTTGAATACCTTGAATTGTGTTTGGTTGAGTAAAATGGTTAAGATTGCTAAGAAAATGGCCGGGATAGGTGCTACCAAGAAACATGATTAATGTTCAATCACTTTTTGTATATTTGTAGCTTACCAACGTTTTTAATTTGTTAATTTTATTATTATTTTTTTTTTTTCAATTATTTGTTTGCAGTTACTTGCCGATCTGAGTTTAACACTACGTCGATCAGCTTCTACCAGATTACGTGAACAAATTGATATCAGCCCAATCTCGTCACTGCTTGAATTGTGACATGACGCAATAGAAGTGTATACGTATCCACAACTGGCTGTTTTTTTTTTTTGGTTCTCACCCTACTGTCTTGGTTAAATCCGAAGGGAAGGGTTGCCACGTTTATTGAAAGAATGTGTACTTTTTGTTTTTTTTGTTGTTTTTTTTTACATGTATATCTTAAACTTAATCTGCTCTGATAAACAAAAACACAAAAACCATCCAAAGAATCATCATGTCCTTTATCATTAACAAATTGAACTTGGACAACTCCTTGAACCTCTCTGATTTTCCTTTTAAAAAGGTAATCATTGGTATTACTTGTGCCAACTTCTTGTTTGAAAGATACGTGGCTTACAGACAATTCAGATTGCTAAAATCTGATGACAGAAAGATCCCTAGTGCTTTGAAAGATAAAGTTGATGAAAAGAAGTTTAGTGAATCAGATGCTTACGGTTTGGCCAAAAGTAAGTTTGAAATGGTCTCAGCTTTCACCGGAATGGTCACTGGTTTAATCACATTGACCATGTATTCATCCATCTGGAACCACTCTGTTTCCATTGGAAATGCTGCTTTGAGTTTTGTCATGAGAAGACCATTTGAAATGTCTTTATTGGCCAACAACATTGCCTTCTTTTTGCTATCAAATGTTATTTCTACTCTTTTGAATATTCCAACCTCCTACTACCAACACTTCGTATTAGAAGAAAAATTCGGTTTCAATAAGATGACAAAATCTTTGTTTGTTGTTGATACCATCAAAAGTTTCTTCCTAGTCAGTGCCTTAGCATCCCCAATTTTGTACCTTTTGGGTATAGTTTTGAAGAAATGTACTGACAACTTTGTTTTCTACATCTGGACTTTCATCTTCGGTTTGCAAATCACAATGTTCTTGTTGAATGATTTGGTCATCCAACCTATGTTCTACACTTTCACTCCTTTGGATAACAAGGAATTAGAAGACAAGATCAACGTCTTAGCCAAAGAATGTGGCTTCCCATTATCTGAAATTTACATGGTTGATGGCTCCAAGAGATCATCTCATTCCAACGCCTACTTCTCAGGCCTACCATTTATGAAAAAGAAAATTGTTATTTTTGATACTTTAATAAAGGACTCTTCTGTTGACGAAGTCGTTGCTGTTTTGGGTCATGAAATAGGTCATTGGAAGATGAACCACATCTCCCAAATGTTGATCATCAGTCAAGTCCACTTGGGTATTTTCTTCAAGTTGTTTGATCTTGTCTTCAAGAACGTCAAGATGTTCAGTGACTTCAACTTCATCATTGATCCATCCTCCAAGCTACCAACAGCCAGTTTACCTGGCTCCCAGTATGCCATTGTTAATGATTTCCCATTCCTAGTTGGTTTGCTAGTATTCTCCCAATTAATCCAGCCAACCGATCTATTAATGAACTTTGCCATGAACTTGTTCTCAAGACACAACGAATACGAAGCTGACAATTACGCTGTTAAGCTAGGAAAAGGTGAAAACTTGAAGAAGGCTTTGATCCAACTACAAATCACCAACTTGAGTACCATCTCCGTTGACAAGTTGTATTCCATGTACCACTACTCTCACCCTGTTTTGTGTGAAAGACTAGATGCCATTGACAAGTATACTTCTAAGGAAGCCAAGAAAACAGAATAATTATATATATATATATACGGCTACTTTTATAATGATTATATTCAAAATGTATTAATGTAGGCTGATATGTCAAAAGTTTAAAGAAAAATAAAAATGGTCACGTTTTTTAACGCCTTCAGGGTGTTAGGAGTATTGGCGATTGCAAAACCATAAAAAATTACAAGAGAGAAAAAAAAACACACACACACCCACACGGTGGCGAATTTTTTGGTGTTTTAAACACAATCGTTATTTTTTTACAAGGAGATTTCTGCCAACAATATATCCAAACAGAAACCCAAAAGCAACCTACACTATACATATATATATAAATGGCTGAGGTAGAAAACAGATTATCCGCCCACGAACCTATGGATGTTGAAAAAGACATTCCATTCGAAACTCAACACAAAGAACCTGAAATTAAACTGCAAGATGAATTAGTCGACAACTTGTTCACTCTGTGTAAACAATTAGTTTCCTCATCTGGCTCTTCAGATGTTTACAAGGTTCTACTACAAGTTGAAACCCTAAGATCCAGTTTCACAACCGAAAACTTGACAGTATTCTTGAACATTCTATGTCCTAATGAGTTCCCAAATAAACAGTCTCTTTTGAAGTTCATCACCAAAAAGAAGGCTATTGTGGAAAACGAAGAGTACTTCAGAAACCAGCTACCAATTGAGTTTTACTACTTAAGTGCCAGTGGAACTGAGATCTTAATAAAACAAGAAATTTTGCTTCTTGTTGGATTATTGATCCAATTGTTCTTACTAGACTCCAACTTGATAGCAGACTTAAACAACTTCAACAAAAGCGAAATCATCCAAAAGTTGTTCAACAAAAACTCCACTGCTTTCCAAAGTGATTGCGATTTGATGACAGCCAAGATTTGGTTTTATGTCCAATTGGCTGATGAAAAGCTAAGCAACAAAAGCGACTACACAATTATAGAACACTTACTAGACCACTTGAAGTTTGCAGTACTAAAGCACCAACCAGAAACACAGGTATCCATTATTTGTGGGGTCTTAAGAGCCTATTTGGTAAGGGGTGATATTCTTTCTGCGAGTGAGTTTGTGTCCAAAGTCGAGTACCCAGAAAACTTCAACATATCCACATCCTTGGAAGCCAGATACTTGTTCTACATGGCCAAGATTTTTGCCATTCAGCTAGACTACGAAACAGCCAACGAATATATTGTATCTGCAATCAGAAAGGCTCCTTTGAATGATGAGGGATCCAAGGGATTTTTACAAATAGCATACAAGTTGAAATGTGTTGTTGAACTATTGCTAGGTAACATCCCGGAGTTGTCATTTTTCAAAAACAAGATTATCGAAGGCGAAGTCATTAAACCTTACTTTTTGCTAACAAAGTCTGTGAAGCTAGGTGACATAAACAATTTCACAAATATCATCATGAAATACAAGAGCACATTCCACAAGGACGATCTTCACATGTTATCCACAAGATTGAGATCCAATGTGTTGAGAGCGGGAATGAAGAACATCTCCAAAACATACAGCAAGATCCACCTAAGAGACATCTGCCACAAGCTGAAGCTTGACTCTGAGCAAACGACTGAGTATATTGTTGCCAAGTGCATCAAGGAAAATGTCATAGATGCCAAGATCGACTATGAAACCAGTGTGGTAGAGACATTCAAGGAGAGTGTTTTGTATGAAACCAGGGAGCCACAAGACATATTTGACCAGAGAATCTACTTCGCCAACCAAATAAAGAACGACTGTTTGAAGTCTCTGAATTACCCAAAGAAAGATAGAAAAGAGCCAGCTGCTGACGAGGATGAAGAGGACATCTTTGCCATGAACCCAGAGACCTTGTCTTCTTTGCTGAATGACTTTTATGAGGACGAATTTGATGAAGACTTCTAAACTGTATGTATTGAGGTATATAATTGTGCTTATCTAGTGAACCTTTTGACATTGCAATAGCTGGTTTTTTTTAGAAAATAGAACTTGTGTGATAAGGCATGTCACGTGATGTGCTTTGATTACCTCCCATGTTGGGAGATTTTGGAAAATTGGTCAGGGTTGAGTTTTTCGGGAAAAAAAAAAAAAAAAATCACTCTTCAGTAACAAAAAAAAATATATATATGGAAGAAAAAGATATGTTGAACGTCCATTAGTTAACTGGAATTCATGTTTCCAAGAAACAAGATAGGATCACCAAAGAAAGAAAACATATTTTGTTACGGTTATACAATTACGAATCAATTCAAAGGTAGATTACATTTCTTTAAAAAAATAAGCTAGCGTAGTTTCATTTTGAACCACACAGAAGCTTTAATAAAACATACCCAGGGGTTTGACTTAATATGAGCTCACCAAGATTAAACTTCGATGACATTACCATTGAAAAAGTCCCGACTGTGTATCCGACTTTGGACGATTTGATGACTCCCAATGACATCAACCAATTCATAAACAATCCGGAGGTATACAACCTAGGTATGGAATACGGGATGATCAAGATCGTTGCACCAGATGGGTTCAAGCAGGCAATTGTTAACAACTTGAAGGACAAAGAAGATGATCCAAATTTCAAGATCAAGATCAGAGAGCAAGTTCTGAATGAGCTGGATTTGAGCAACAGGTCCAACAAGTTTTTTGAGAAGCAACTGGAGGCGTTTGACAAAATTTCTGGGGTTGACCACAAGAAAATTGGGAAAATCAAGGTTGACGACATAGGCAATGAAGTCTCTCTGTATGAATTATACGTCAAGATTATGACTACCTACAATAGCGACAGTGTTGATGACGATGGGAGATTTCTGCGAAAGCCATCCATTACTGGAAAGAGAACATTGAAGGAAACCAGCATTGATGACAACCAAAGCACCCAGAAGAAAAGACGGAGCTCCAGAATAAAGAATACGATTGGCAGCAATGTCAATGACCTGCAAGATCAGGAAGGAAACACAAGCAGTGAAAAAATCAAAAAGGATAACGATCAAGAAGATGAGTGGAAGGTGCCCGATCCAAAAACATGCCGGTTTTTGCAAATGCCAATGAAAAAGGGAAATGTCCAACCATCCACGCATTCATTAAAGTTCTGGAAAAGCATAGGCCCAAAATACCCGGAGGTATACATGATGTACCAAGGGCATCTTGAAAAATACCTAAACGCATTGTACAAATACGAAGGCACCAAACCATGGACCAGTGGCCAAAACTTCAAGTCCAATGGGATCAGCATACTTCACCATTTCGCTGAAGATCCCATCAAGGAAGAGGATGGCTTGGAAGGAGAGGAGGCCGGTTTGACAGAGAATGTGTGCAAGATTTGTGAAAAAGACAAAAAACTGTATCAGTGCGAGTACTGTTTGGAAACCTACCACAAGTACTGTATCCCCTTTGTGTCAGGGAAGAACGGGAAGCTATGTGACAACTGTTTTCTAGGGAATTTTGAGTATGGCTTCCAAGAGCTGGAGAAGACGGTGTCGATCCATGAGTTCAAGAAAATGTGCACTTCGAATGACATAAAAGACTTTGATGAGGCCCGAGACCTCCTGAACATTGAAAGGAAATTCTGGGAAACAATATACGGAGATGAAGGTATCAAGACCCACTATGGTGCTGATGTGCACAATGATGTCAAAAACTACATTTCTGGTTTTGAAAACCAACCCTCTGAAGAAATAAGAAATAGCTTTTTGAATCTGATGAACCTGCCCAATGACAAACATACCTTACTGCCGCTGCTGACGAGCATAACAGGGATTTCCCTGCCCTGGTGCTACTTTGGATCAAAGTTCTCTGTGTTTGGTATACACCTCGAAGATCACTTTACATACTCCATCAACTATCAATTTGCAGGGAACCCGAAGATTTGGTATTGTATCAAGATATCTGACTCGGACAAGTTCCACCATTACATCAAGCAACGATTCCCCGACTACATCCGAAGACAAAAAGACATATTGCATCAGCTGACAGCAACTATTTCTCCGTATGACACAGACATGCACAAAAAAATCGGTATCAAGTTCTTCAAGGCGTGCCAGAAACCGTATGAGTACATCATCACGTTTCCAAAGTGCTGGCATTTTGGATTCAACCTGGGATTTAACCACAACGAGGCAGTCAACTTCATACTACCAAACTGGATCCCATATGCCATTGAAGCTGACCAGGTGTACAGACGGGATGGACGGAAGAATGTTTTTGACATATACAAGCTCATCCAGAAGAACATCGTAGTCAATGGAGATTGGTCCCACAGCGAAAAGCTGTTCAAGCATGTGGAGAAAGTCATTGAGAACCTTGATTTGGGTGTAGAGATTCTGATCACGGAAAAAATGCTTGATGGGTACACACCAAGCAAATTGGACCTGTCCATCCACAAAGACTCATTCATGCTGAATGAAATCAGCTGTGATATGTGCAAGAAGATATGCTCGTTTGCCATGGTGCTCGTGTACAAGGATTTTGGACTGTACAACAACAGGACAAACTTGGATCTAGGCCAGATACTGCTGTTCAGCAAGAAGATTAACGGGACTGCAGACGGCCAGGATTACGAGAACCTGGAAAATTTCATTTCCAGCAATGGCGATAGTGCCCACAAAGGATTGTACCTGTACTGCGTGGACTGCTACACACATAACCACCAAGCCTTCAAAAACCACCTGACTACAGAGATAGTTTTTCTGGATGATGGCATGAATGGGAGTGCGGCATTCAAGAGGGATGAGAAGTATGGCTTTCCAGTCTCTATGAAGTAGCTGTGTGTTGTTGTTGTTTATTGATTAAACACTTAGTCACGTTATATATCCAAGTTTTTTTTATTTTTTTTTTTTACATAAACTGTTTTTTTTTTTTTTGATGCTCGTAATGTCACATTTTGAACAATCGCCACCCAAAGAACAGACATCACAATCAATGGCACTGTTTACTTCTGAATTCATCATCAAGTGTAGAGCCGCTACATACATTATCCTTTCCATCCTATGTTTCAGGAACATAACCGCGCTGACCAGTAACAACTCCCTGGTTACTTTTTCCATAGCCATGAGACTGCCACAAGTGGTCATCAATGAGACCTCCATCATCGTTGGGATCCTTTCTGTGTTCCTCTTCAACATCGGTCTTTTGGATGTTCTTTCGTTGATCCATTACGGAAAAATCAAGGCCCACTTCTACAAAGACCTGGTTTTTATCAGACTGAGTCTAGCCTTTGTCATCACATTCATATCCTACTTCAACAAAGTCAACGTCAAGTGGCACAACAACTTTGTCTTCCTGTATGGATTCATTGAGACATGGTTCAACTACATCATCTACAACTGCATCAAGGAGGAGCTGAACGACTCAAACATACAGTCAAAAAGAAAGTACGAGGATAAAGTATTGAATGAACAGATCGATGACGAGGAGGAAAACCAATGATTGTTTTACATAAAAAAAAACTCTATATAAACGTGATGTAATCCAACAACTCGGATATGTTTTCAAATGCCACAGGCTTGCTTGTCAACAGCTCAAGAGCATACAAAGTGGGTGTTTTCAATCTCAACTTGAACTTGTGGGTGTCAGTCTTGTCCTTTGAACATACCTCAAATGTTGTTTCACATATTTCGGTCAACGCACTGTATGAGTTCAACTCCATCTTCAGTTGTTTGAGTTTTTCGTTGTCCAGATCCGTGCTTTTCCATAGTTCGTTCTGTTTGATTCTTCCGTTTGTTGAAGCAACAAGGTCCAGGGACTCGTGCTCGGATATGCCTGCAGTGACTATCTTGACTATGTATTCATGGTTGATTTTTAGAAGCAAGTTGTTTATGATGTTCGCATAGTTCTCGCTGTGTGGGTTGGTGGCTCTTTTCTTGCTGTAGTAGATAGGAGGGTTGGTTACATTATTAAAGCATCTTAGCTTATTCAGAAACAATAGGTTCTTCTTGATGAACTCCAGAATGTTATTTGCCAGGCTGCTATTGTCGGTCTGCTCCATCTCTGCAAGTTCAGACTTCAGCAGGCTCTTGAACTGAAGAACAATTCTCTGCTTGCTGCTGGTCAATATTTCAATTGTATTTTCGTCTTTCAGGTTGAAGCTCTGGTTCAAAATATTCGTATTTTTGCATTCCAGTTTCAAAGTCTTAAATATAAGTTCTTGAAACTGCAGCTCGTTCAGTCTCTCCAGTTGGGAGCTCAGCTCATTCGGCTTGATTGCTGTTGAGACTACGTTCAGGATGTTTTCTGATAGTGTTGACTTGCTGATGGTTTTGTCACTCTCAAATACCTCCACACTCAGGTATTTGAAAACAGCAGCATCATCCGGAATCCCGTCTTCTTTGTTTGTGTATGAGATTCTGTGTGAGGCAATATTTGGTATTACTTGGACTTCAAAACCATCAACTTTTTGGTTGACAATGTTCAGGCCGGCAAACTGGTTCGAGTTCACACCGTACTTCACACCTAGTGTATTGTTGTTGTGGTTTTTGATCAGTGTGCCTTTTTGGGTCAGTTTGCTGTCTGCAATGATGGACCAGTATTTGTTTTCTATGAGCATTTGTTCATTCAGCTTTTTGAAGTTGAATTCATTGTATTCTTTTATGGTCTCCAGAGTCTTCAGCTTCCAAGCCATCTTTACAAGGTAATTCTTCACAGTGTCATTGCTCAAGATCTGCTTAATGGATACTTTATCACTGTTTACAGAGCCCATGGGCAAGTGCTGCTTCAAGTAAGGGGACATGGTCATTGATCCCTGCTTAGGTTTAGGCCCTGACAGCAGCAATGATATGAGCTCTAGAAGCAAAGAGGACTCGTTGATGGCACTGCCAATTGCACTGAATGACTCTTTCTTTAAGGTTTCAAACTGCTCAATGGTCAACTTCTCATACTCGCCTTCGCTTGCTGTTTCTATGATGTTGTCTTCTTCCATGTCAACATCCTCGGCCCCCAAGGCGTCTGCTTCAGGTTCTTGCAGACTCTCTATGGTCAGGTCCTTGAATGATATCTTTCTTTCTTTCAAAACGAGAGAAATGAACTCCTCCATCTTCAAAAAGGAGATGTCAGTCTCTGTGTTGTTTTTATGTTGGTTGACTATAGACGCATCGTCGTTTTTCAGGTTGTCTATAACATTGTCCTGTAAGATGTTTATTAAATCGGGATCGATGCTAAAGGTGTCCTGGATATTTGCAGTGGCCATGGTTTCGGTTGCTGCTTGGGTGGTGGATTTCTTTCTTGATGGCATATGATTGTTTGGTTACCCTACCTGAAACTTATTATCCAAAGGAAGCAAAAAAAAAAAAAAAAAAAAGGCAGAAAAAGAAAACACATGTGGATTGTGTATGATATTTTTTATTGTTATCTCCGATTATTTATTTGGAGAAGAAATTAACAGAAGCAAGCCTTATCTTCTGTTGTGTCTACAGTTCTTTACTGATATCACCAAGCACTGGGTGCTACACAAACAGCAGCAGTTACAATTAATGGATAACTAATCTAACTCTGGCAGACCCTTTTGTTGTTTTTGTTGTTTTTGTTGTTTAGTAAAGATCACATGGAAATGCGAAACAGCATTAAAAACATCAAAAAGTTTGCTATACAGCCAAATACAAAAAGCTGTAACACCAAGACATTGTTTGAATATATATATATAAGAGAATGGCTATTTTTAATAGTTCCAAACCCAGTTGCTCTTAGCTACTTAAGCTTAAATGATTAAAGATGCTGTTTAAAAAAAAAAGGTTCCGGTGTGCGCACACCAGTCATGCTTTTTTTTTTTTCTGGGGGGTGGATTTGTCAGAGCATCAACGACAAAAAAAAAAAAACAGGAGTCTCACAACTTAGTCATAATGATTGGCAATGTTATCAAACACCAAAGAAATACACACACAAAATCACAATATGGCTTACAGCGTTGGTATTCTAGGATGCGGTGTCATGGGACAGAGTTTTTTGTCTGCTGTGCAAAAGTGCAGAGTCTTGGGGACTCCAGAAGATAAGGAAAAGCTGCCTACAAAGTTCTACACCACTAACCACAACGAAGAGTCTGTTAAGGGAATGAAGAAGGTACTGGAAGAAAACATCAAGAAGATCAGTGAGGACGAAGATGTATTGAGAAACTACGGTTTTGAGGACCACGAGTGCTACACAGGAAAAGATAACCTGAAGTTGATTGAGAAGTCTGATGTCATCTTGTTCTCCATCAAGCCATACCAGATGGAACAGGTCTTGGGTCAGATCAAGGATGCTGGTGTGGAACTGGAAGACAAAGTCTTTATTTCCCTAGTTGCTGGCTGGACAACTGAGTCCATGAGGGAGATATTGAACAACAAGGACATGATCATCACCAGAATCATGACTAATACCCCTGCCAAGTTTGGTGAGGGTGCTGTTGTTGTGTCCCACACTGGATCAGAAGAACTGTTACAGAAGTGGAGAAGCAGCCTGAACTTCATGATTGAGCAGCTTGGTGTTATGGTTGAGTTGCCTGAGTCCAAGATGGATGCAGCAACTGCCTTGGTTGGGTCCGGCCCGGCCTTTGTGTTGAACTTTTTGGAGGCCATGGTTGATGCTGGTATCAAGATGGGTATTCCATACAAGGAGTCGTACATATTGGCGTTGAAGACTGTTGAGGGAACAGCCAAGATGGGTCAGCTGACCGACTACACCCACCCAAGTGTGTTGAAGCACCAAGTGTGCACTCCTGGTGGAACAACCATTGCCGGATTGGTAGAAATGGACAACAGAGGGGTAAAGGCTGGTGTCATCAACGGTATCACTGAGGCCGCCAGAGTTGCTTCTGAACTAGGAAAGAAGAAGTAGGTTTATGGGTTGTTAGGTATGGCTAAGGACTGACATGTTGGGCTTTATAAATATTTCCAGATGATGTCTTTACCATTATATATATATCATAAAGTAAGAGTACTAGTATCTTTCCATACGCATACACAAATAGTTATATTTCTGTTGAAAATATCTTTTATCAAAATATTTAGATAAGAAATTACAGATAACCCACTTAATTGAACCAACCAAAAACCAGATCGTGTGTGGTGCACTTAAAACCGCTACACAACTTATTCTTATAAATTAAGCGCGTTTTTCCTTCACTAACAAAAAAAAAAAAATACACACACACATTATTTTTCAACCAACCAAAATATATTACCACCAGTCTTGTTTTCCCAACCAACGATTAAAAAAAAAAGAGTGTTAACAGGTGCGAAGTACGGGTATATGCAAAAAAAAAATACAAGGCAACAAAAAAATACACACACACACAGAGAAGAAAAAAAATTTTTTTGTTGTTTTTTTATTGGTGAAGTGTTTTTTGGCTTGGGGGGAAAAAAATCCAATTAAAAAAAAAAATTTTTTTTATATTTTCCAGTGTTGGTATTCGTAACTCTTGACACTGTATGTTGTATTCTTTTTTTTTTCATTAAATTACCTCTAATTTACAACTTATTATTACTATTATCTTTCTAAACAACAACAAAAGTAATTAACAAATAACCAGATCATCAAAAAATTATAATTTAGTTTATACATATAATCTTTTATTTGAAAATAAATTCATAAAAAATGGTTTTACCTTTGATCAGAAGAACTGCTTTACAAGCTGTTTCCAGAAAAACTTTCTCCACTTCCGCTGCTGCCATGGCTGCTAGCGGTAAAGTCAGAGCTGTTATTGGTGCTATTGTCGATGTCCAATTCGAACAAGGCTCCCTACCTGCTATTTTGAACGCCCTAGAAATCCCAACTGACAACGGTAAGTTGATCTTAGAAGTTGCTCAACATTTAGGTGAAAACACCGTCAGAACCATTGCTATGGACGGTACCGAAGGTTTAGTCAGAGGTACTGCTGTCATTGACACTGGTGCCCCTATCTCTGTCCCGGTCGGTAGAGAAACCTTGGGTAGAATTCTAAACGTTGTTGGTGACCCAATTGACGAAAGAGGTCCAATTGTTACCAAGAAGAGAAACCCAATCCATGCTGATCCACCAACCTTTGCTGAACAATCCACTGCTGCTGAAGTTTTGGAAACCGGTATCAAGGTTGTTGACTTGTTGGCCCCATACGCCAGAGGTGGTAAGATTGGTTTGTTCGGTGGTGCCGGTGTCGGTAAAACTGTCTTCATCCAAGAATTAATTAACAACATTGCCAAGGCCCATGGTGGTTTCTCCGTCTTCACCGGTGTTGGTGAAAGAACCAGAGAAGGTAACGATTTATACAGAGAAATGAAGGAAACCGGTGTCATCAACCTAGAAGGTGACTCCAAGGTCGCCTTAGTTTTCGGTCAAATGAACGAACCTCCTGGTGCCAGAGCCAGAGTTGCTCTAACCGGTTTAACCATTGCTGAATACTTCAGAGATGAAGAAGGTCAAGATGTCTTGTTATTCATTGATAACATTTTCAGATTCACCCAAGCTGGTTCCGAAGTCTCCGCTTTGTTAGGTAGAATTCCATCCGCCGTCGGTTATCAACCAACCTTAGCCACCGATATGGGTTTGCTACAAGAAAGAATTACCACCACCAAGAAGGGTTCCGTTACCTCCGTCCAAGCCGTTTACGTCCCAGCCGATGATTTAACTGATCCAGCTCCAGCTACTACCTTCGCCCATTTGGATGCTACCACCGTCTTGTCCAGAAGTATCTCCGAATTAGGTATCTACCCAGCTGTCGATCCATTAGACTCCAACTCCAGATTATTGGATGCTTCCATTGTTGGTCAAGAACATTACGATGTTGCTAACCAAGTCCAACAAACTTTACAAGCTTACAAGTCCTTACAAGATATCATTGCTATTTTGGGTATGGATGAATTATCTGAAGCTGATAAATTAACTGTCGAAAGAGCCAGAAAGATCCAAAGATTCTTATCTCAACCATTCGCCGTTGCTGAAGTCTTCACCGGTATCCCAGGTGCTTTAGTCAGATTAAAAGACACCATCTCCTCCTTCAAGGCCGTCTTAGATGGTAAATACGATCACTTACCAGAAAACGCCTTCTACATGGTTGGTGGTATCGAAGATGTCGT
>JAJLRV010000157.1:9111-52295 GCA_030567235.1 Hanseniaspora clermontiae | reverse complement strand
ACTTCCCTCAGCCCGGCACAATGAATTATGACTAATTCAAGTGCCTAACTGGAACATTGGCGGATGATCATCCCCTGTGTGAATCATGAATCTTTTTTTGTTTTTTTTTTTTTTTGTTGGTAGATGAGTTACCAGAAGTTGTATATTTAGAAGTGTGGAGAAATGTATTTTTGTTTCATGCATAGAGAGTAATCATAGTGGTGTGAATCAACTTTGCTGTGAAAAAATGTGGGAATATGTATATATATTATTAGTGTAGCCGTTGAACTAATGAGGAATTGCTGTAGTAGGTGCCTGTTGGACACAAAAAAAAAAAAAATGAAGAAGTTGTGATTCACTTGACAAGCTTTGAATGCTGCTCTTTAACTCCGAACAGTCTGGTAAATTAAACAGTAATTAGAAGATAACACCGCAACTGACATTTCTGTGATACAACAATGCAATTTACAGAGCAATAGCCAAAATCAAACACACAAATGTGCTAGCCACTTATATAGGTACTGAGACTCTGCTATTTCTTAAACAAGACAAGACTTTGAATTCCCTTGCAGATAGTAATAGGTCAAGACCTGGTTCTTTTCTTATGGTTGAAGTCTCTTAGATGCGCATCTGGCACGTGCATCTCCTTGCCTGTAACAAAAATGATCAACAATTCTTGAACCTTTTTCCCCTTTTTCCCCTTTTTCACATGCGTTTTTTGGTTTTTAATATACGGAACCCCAATTTGCTTTTCATTTTTTTTTTTTCCACCCTTAAGACCTAGCTGTTCCCTTACTAACAAAAAACATGTATAACTAGCTTATCATACAGGTAATAATTGATAACCAACACACTACCCCACATAGCCCCCAGGTAAAACAATTTACAGTTTTAAACAAGAATCCCCAGTTTTTTTAAAACAATGAGCTCAAAAAATAATGGCACTAAGCTTCTTGCCTCAGACAACGATCTTACATCAATGTTCCCTTATCTAAAAAGAAGCTCAAACTCTGCAAACTCAACTTTGTCGAATCTTCTTGAGATGGCGAAAAGTCTATATGAAGTTTCCAAAGCCACTCTGATACCCGATGAAAGCTACGAGATCATGGATAACAATATCATTGATGCTAAAGCAGATGCAGAAAACAATATTATAAACATATACACATTACTGGACTCGAATGGCTTTTTTTTCATTTTCAAGTTCATCTTCAAGTACTGCATGTCCAAGTATGTCTTGATATGTATTCTGAATGCCTCGCTTTTGAGTAAGGCCACTTACTTCTCTAAGAAAACCGTGGACTTTAGAAGAAATAGTGTCAGGTGGCAACTAGCCAAGCAACAACTAATGGCCAGGAGAATGGACCTGTTGAGAACCATAAACGAGAACCAACTGCCTGATAATTCTCCAGAAAACTTTCAAGTTGAACAGATCGATAGCCAGTTAGCAGAGCTAAATGAGCTTGAACAAAACCAATTGAACGCTGAGCGCCAAGAACTCAGCAGAGCCAAAGACAGATCAAAGTACAAGAAGATGCTTGGTATTTTCATCCATGTGTTTTCTGTCATTTTAATGATTGGTATATGGATATATTCAGAGACAGTTCTTTTTGATGGCTATTTGACGAAGGATGTCACAGCCTACAGATCAGACTTAAATCAATTCAGCGATGCTGTGTTTTTTGTCATAAACTGGCTGGAATTATGCTTGAGCATCAATACCCAATTCGACCTACTTCCTCATAGAAAGACAATTCTGAAGTACGATGGCTACAATACCTTTGATTACTCAATCATTTTATTTGCCGCAACTGGCTTTTTCAACCCAAACTTAATGAAGGAGCATGCGATGTTTTTCAAGTTCTTTGTTTACAACAAACTGTGCTACGAAATAGTCACAATCCTCTTAGAAGTGTTCAACATTAAGTACCTGTGGCTGTACTGCTCTTTTTTTATTGATGTTTCATTCACAAAATGGGCCTTTGATATCATGAGATCCGGTGCAATCAGCAGCGCTTACAATCTACTTGATCCTTTCACCTTTGTGTCAAGCTTGGAAATATTCTTGTTGTACGTGCCAACATTGATCAGCTACGGATATGCTGCTATATGTGTCGTTTCGCTACTGTATGTTATGATTTCAATGGGCTTCAAGAATTTGGATACCTTGAATTTCTTTTCAGCCGTCAAAGAATTTGCTTACCATGTTGCTGCCTCTGAACCTAAAGATCCAAACCAGGACTCTAGCCTACTCCGTCAAATATCTAAAATGAGTTTTTCTAAGCTTGTTTACAAGTTCATGTTATTCACCATGAAGGATGAAGGCAGTTCAAAGTTTTCGTCTAAGGATTCAACATTCTTCAATGTTGTCAAGACGACCTACGATATCGAGTTCAGCTCCATCAATAGAAGACTAACTAAATCCAGGGGTCTAAAGAAGAGTTTGAACAAACATCCAAGTTGTTTGAACGACGTATACTTAGACCACTTGTTGCTGAATGTGTTGGACGACAAGACAGTTGATATTGACTTCTTGAATGAAAGCAAAGTGGATGCCAGACATGACGAAAAACCTGTTAGCAGAATGAACAAGATACTAGGAGTTTCCAAATTTAGCCAAGTTGTGTCTTTGTTCAACAGGAACAAAGCTATTGCGTGTTCCAAATTTGTTGCTGGCATCTTATTGAACAAAAGCAGCAATTTCCAGCAAGAAAACACAATAGAAGCAAAGACTGATTTCTCTAAATACTATAAAAAATACGAAATCGGAAACATCGACAGTGACAACTACGCATCGATTTTATTATCGAATAGTCTTTTTTCGGATTATAACGATATAGAAGAATATGAACCGGAGCAAAAAGACATTTTGGACAGTGACTCTGATACAGGTGAGAATGAAGATTATGAAACTCTGCAGCAGGAAGTTGATGATTTGGCTCCTAAATTTCAAGATTTTGTTAGCGAAGAACTGGATCCAGAAAGAACTCGTGAATTTGAATTGTTTGCTGATATTGTGAAAAGACAGGGTATTTTCCATAAGTTGTCAGGACATTTCAAATTGAACTACTTCACGAGATCTTACTACAAAAAGTACTTGGACGATGAGGTCTTGAGGGATGTGAAACACGAATTGAAGAAGAGACATGATTACTACGCTAACTTGAAAGACGTATATGTTTCAGGGCAAACAGAAGCAGATGATGCTGATCAAGAAGATGACTTCAGTAATGACTGTGTTGTCTGTGCAGAAAACAAAAGAACCATTATTCTGTGGCCATGCAAGTGTTTTGCCATTTGCGATGAATGCAGATTAACCCTGTCTGAAAAGAAGTTTGCTCACTGCCCATGCTGCAGAACTGTTATTCACGGATACAGTAAAGTGAACAATGTATGATTATATATGAAGTAATGATAAAAGAGCTTTGGCGTGTAATTCCAGCACGTGATTTTGAGGCTGTGCCCAAAACACCTTCCCAAAAAGAAAACTTGGCAAATGATTTTTTTTTTTTTTTTTTTTTTTGAAATAGCAAACATTATCAATCTTAAGTAAAACAAGACACAATTAAAGCAAACCATTAAGAGCCATAACAAACACAACACCCACAATGTCCGAAAACAACAAATCACAAGTATACGAACTGCCAAAGTTAGTATTTGACACAAAGTTCACCAATAGTAGTGACCCATCTCTAAGCAAAAGCTTTGATTTGAAAAATACCACATCTGAAACAATATCCACATATGCACACACCAATGGAATCAGCGACTACTTAAAACAGAAAATACCAGGGCTTGGGGAGAACATAGCGGATGACCATGACAAGCCAAGTGATGTAAACAAGGACGACTCTGGCAAGATAACCGATTACTCCGTCTTAAGAGCAGAGCTCACAGACATCCAGGACCAAGTAAACACTTATTTGACTGAGCTTATGGGGATGGAAAAGAATGGTAAATAGGACACGGACTGTTGGTTTTTTTTTTTTATTGATTAGATACTATGTATGACTTTCCTCAACAACTTTTATAAACGACAAGCTATTCTTAGAACCTGTACACGTGTCTGTGGACCAGACGTCTATGAACCAAATAAAAGACTCTTTTTTTTTTTTTTTTTGGTGTGACTTTCAGGAGATTTCTGCTTTTTTTTTTGTTTTCTTTTTTTCGTTGCAGAAATTGATGACCCTGATGGAAATGGGTGCAAGTACCAGATCAACACTATATAAACCGATAAAATATTTTTTAATTAACTTCTAAAAGTTATTTTAAAGAACATAAAAGTTAAACCACAAGAAAAATTCTGATAGATTGCCAAGTTTCATTGCCTTGTTGAAAGAAACATACACACATCTACCAAGTTTTTTGTTGTTGCTTTAATCATTATCAAGAAAAAAAAAAAAACAGCCATGCACACTTCTGTTGAAAAAAAACAAGAGCAAGAATTGGACATCAAGTACCAAGTTGAAGACTTGGATGATCTTGAAGATAAGGAGTTTGATTATCCTGAAGAATTGCAAATCAGCAAATCAAAGTTCTTGTTCAAAATCGATGCCTGTATTTTGACATATGTTTGTCTACAATACTGGATCAATTATGTTGACAGAGTAGGCTTTTCCAATGCCTACGTCACTGGTATGAAAAAATCGTTGAATCTTACTGGTAAGGACTTCAACTTGATCAATACATGCTTCTCAGTTGGGTACATCATATCAATGATTCCCCACAACATCATGCTTTTAAAGGTGAAGCCTAAGTTCTACCTGGCATTTTGCACCATTATCTGGGGTATTTTGACTATCGTTTTACACAGCGCCAAGAATTTCAGACAGTGCTGCGCTATCAGGTTTTTCCAGGGTGTCTTTGAGTCCTGTACTTTCTCCGGTACCCACTTGATCCTGGGTTCTTGGTACTTAGAAAAAGAATTGCCTTTCAGATCCGCCATCTTTACCTCATCCGGTCTTGTTGGTTCTTTGTTCTCTGGATTCATGCAGGTTGGTATCTACAACGGTATGAATGGTTTGAGGGGTATGCAAGGCTGGAGATGGCTTTTCATCATTGATGGAATCATTACTATTCCTATCGCATTATTAGCATTATTTATTTTCCCAGACACCCCTGATCTGATGATCCGTCAGCTAGAAAAACCTACTTCAACAGAAAACCTAAGCATCTTGGGCAAATTTACCTACTACTTAGACAAGTTGTCCTTTGTTGATAAGATTTTCACTGCTGATGAAATCAAGTACGCCAAAAAGCGTCTGCCAATAAGAGATGGTACCGTTGTTGACAGCGACCAACCTGACAAGTCTACAAAGACAAACTTCATAACCACATTGACTTCGTGGTCAGTTTGGAAAAGAATCTTTGGCAGATGGCATTGGTACTTGTTCTCACTGGTATGGGCCCTGGGTGGCTTGAACATATCCTGGTCTTCAAACTCTACTTTCATGCTGTATCTAACTGAGAAGGGTTACTCCATTGCTGAAAGAAACCACTACCCAATGGGTATCTTTGCTGTTGGTATCGTTGCCACATTAGCAACCGCTGTATTTTTGACTTTCAAGCCAAAGGGCCATTTGACCCCAGCTGTAATTATCTCTGTAGTTCTGTTCATCACAGCCATTATCATAAGATGCAACCCAACCAAAGATGTTGATGTATTTGTTGCCCAATACCTTGCGGGTATTTCATACGCTGGCCAAGTCGTCTTCTTTTCATGGTGTAATGTTGTTACAGGTAATGACTTACAAGAAAGAGCAATCACTTTGGCATCCATGAACATGTTTTCCGGTGCTGTAAATGCCTGGTGGAGTCTTCTGTTCTTCCCAGCTACCGATGTTCCAACATTCAAAAGCGGTACGTATGCAATGATGGCTACGACCACTGCAACAGCTTTGGTTTCAGTAGGCATTTGGTACTTGAACAAAAGAGACGAAAAAAAGAGAGCTGCTAACGTTAACTATGTTGATCTACAAGAAGATGCTTTACGTTAACCTGAATTATATATTCCATTCCATTTTAGCACATATTGATTAAACAGCGTCGGGTTTCTGTCCTAAACTTCCTACGTAATTGCATCATGGTTCAATACGCTGCAAACAATTTTTTTTTTTTTAATTTTTTTTTTAATTTTTTTTTTCTGTATATACGTTGTATGCGTTTATTTTTGGCAAAGATCAAAATTTAATACACATTTCCTAAATATAAACATCATTGATCATTGATTGTTATAATGCTAGATAGAGTATCTATATAACCAAATATTCATTTCAATATCTTAAACACACTATTTGGTCTAGCTTAATTTTGCTTTTTGTTTTTTTTAAAATTCCTGTTTGAGCTGACAATAACAACATGATTCCAAAAAAACATACTTCGAATAAAAAGAAAAACTTTGTTTCTTTACTTAAGACCTGGCTTGGCATGGTCCAAGAAGAAGGCGAGTCCTTATTGTTTGACAACGAAATGTCTTCTTCAAAGGATGGAAGTGAAAAATACAAAAAAAGAAAGTTCAAACTATGGAGAGTTGTGGGCTTAGGATTCTCAGCCTTAGCCATGATCTTTATAATCTTCAGATACGCTTCTAATGTATCTGGACCATTCACTCCTTCCAGCCATAAATACGTCCCAAAAAGTAGAAGTTTTTATGCTCATGAAGTCAAGCAAAACAATCCATTGATATTTCCAGCTATAGAAAATCAGGCTGCTCTAAAGAAGGCTGGTTTGGAGATACTATTTACCAAAGGCACACAAGGGAGCTATGTTGTGAATATAGACCAAAAACCAATGACAGAAAAACAAAAGAAGGAACTGCTGGCCTCTACTGAAAACAATGATAAAGTTCTGTACATCAAGAATCAATTTATAGATCAAGGTAGAGTTGTTTACAGTGGTAGCAAAAAAGAATCTCCAGAAAATGTCATTGTCACCCTGATTGATTTTGATTCCTATGGTTTGGATTCAACAGTCAAGATTGTTCAGAACAGAGTTGATTATGCCCAAAGACAAGGATACGGCCTATATGTCAGATGGATCCAAGAATTCCTACCGTTTATAGAAGATCAAGATCTTAATAAACAAGTAAACCAGGATTTCATCAAATTCTTAATAATGAGACAAGCCATGTATGTCTTCCCACATGCTAAGAACTTCTGGTTCTTGGACAAGAACTCTCTGATAATGAACATAGACATGAACTTGGATACCCAGATTTTCTCTAAGACCAACAAACAGCTGATTGAAAGCGAATCCGTTTACTTGAAATCCCATGTCATCCACAATAGTCAAATAAAAACACCAGGTAACATTTGGAAGAAAAATGCTAAGTCAGCCTCTGAATCTGAAGTATCAGAGTTTAAGATGTCAGAAGCTCAATTTTCCTACATGTTTGCCAAACAATACTTGCCTATTGAAAACATCGACACATCCTCTTTCTTGATGAAAAATGATCTGTATGCACATGCTTTACTGGATTACATGAACGATCCTCTTTTCAGACAATATAGCTGGAACTCTATTCAACAAGCATTTTCTCATTGTCTCCAATGGCATCCGCTGTTAATGAGAAATTTGATAATGATCAGAGAAAGCGTTCTTGGGTCTTTCTATGACCCAAATCCTTCTAAGAACTCAGTTCAAGAGGAAAGTGTTGTCATTGATGCTAAGAAGGATGCTTACTCCGAAGGTCATTTCGTTGTTAAATTCAGAGATTGTTTAAGACTGAAATCGTGTAATTCATTGTTAACAGAATATTATAACATTATTGAAAGAGAATAGTATTTCTGTGTACATTATATAAGAATATTATTAACTTTTTTCAAACCCAGATTAGCTTATACAGTGTGAGCGGCTATAGAACAAACATTGATTTTTCTGATAATGTCTCTTTGATCAACATCATGGGTATCTTCAACTTCACCCCATCTATCAGTTTGGTAAATGATTTCCAAAGTGGATAATCTGACTAGGTCCTGAATAGTATGCTGGTTATCTTTCAAGGTGTTATTATGCATAGAGATAAGGTACCAGCCCAGAATAAATGATTTTGAAGACAAAACACACTTTTCAAGAATCACAAGCTCCCAGATAGATAACTGCTTCAGGTATTCAATGACTGCATCTTGGGTTTCCTTGTTTTGGTTGTTACTTCTGAAACCATCAGTTTCACCGTCAAGAATTCTTATTTTTATATCGTTCTTGGGACTGAATTGTTTCAAGTATTCCTCAAATGACTTGATCATAGGAAGGTACTTTTCATTCTGCTCTGTTCTCAGTCTACCTTCAAATTCATGCAAAGGAGATAAACACACAAGAGTGTCGGTATCTAGATATCTCAACAGCTGCGGATAAAGCTCTTCTCTTTTGGTGCAACCTAATTTGGTGATCATTTCTTCTTCCTTAGCTAGTTTTTCAAAGTCAGTCAAGTCTTTGTTGTTTAAAGCTTCATACGATTTGTTCATGTCAATGCATCTGGATATCAA
The DNA here is from genome assembly GCA_030567235.1 of Hanseniaspora clermontiae. Taxonomy (NCBI): domain Eukaryota; kingdom Fungi; phylum Ascomycota; class Saccharomycetes; order Saccharomycodales; family Saccharomycodaceae; genus Hanseniaspora; species Hanseniaspora clermontiae. The sequence goes on along the minus strand of JAJLRV010000157.1, from coordinate 43,833 downwards.
AGAGGTGATTGGTAGATCATATGGTTTGACTTTGGAATCAGTCAAGTTCTTCCATTCATTCATAAGTAGCATACCTAGCAATGGCTTGTTGGAAGGGATAATCAAATGGTTACCCATACTTGTTCTGACAGGCTTGGAGTCCATAGTCAAAATGTAGTCGTTATCTTTGTTCTTGGTCATATCGATGTTTTCCCAAAACTTAGACATGGTTTTAGACAATCTGTTGGTTTCGGTTTTCAAATTATTTTCAATGGACTTATCAACCCCTAAAGGGCTTGCATTTGTAGTGTGTTGCAGTCTTTTAGCAAAAGAGTTAAATTTTATGTTTCTCAGCATTGTTTATTATATGTGGTAAGAGATTTTGGTTGCTATAACTACACTTATATTTAAGTATTAATTGAAATATCAGTGAACCCCAATCATCATTTATATAAGATGTTTATAAAATTTTTCAGATTTTTTGATGCACTTTTTCAGAAAAAAGAAGAAGAAAAAAAAAATAGGAACACTCACGTGACATAACAGCTGGCTTCATGACTTGAAAGGTGTTTTTTTTCTGTTAAAACCCATTCACACTTGTAATCACAATCATTAAACCAAAAAACATAACCGTCAACAACCCCTCACATACCAAAAACAGATAACCATGGCTATTACTGAACAAGATCAAAGAGAAATAAGCATTTCTCAACAACAACTAGTGCAGCTAAACCAACAGAGACAACTGCTAAAGTTAACCGAAACCGAACTTATAGAAAAGAACAGCAAGGATTACATATACACCGGGATAGGTAAGGCTTTCTTCAAGCAAAACAAGCAAGATTTCCAAAAGCAAATCAAGGATAACACAGACATGATTGATGAACATCTAAATGCCATACATAAAAAAATTGATGATATCTCAAAAAAATGAAGTAAACAAAAGGAATGACATTATATATTAATAACTTTAAACTGCAGAGTATCCACCTCTGGCATCTCCACTGTGTTGATTCGACTCATTGTTTGTTGGAGTGTATCTAGTAAAGTTGTTGCCGATAATTTTATTATACAACTCTTTGGAAAATGCAGGGATTGAGAACATCAACTCCTTGAATTTATACTTGAACACATCTTCAAAGTCTTGCAGGGTGCCCCCGTTTCTTATTTCAATGTATGAGCTTGCACCAATGTAAATCACTGTGAACAGCATCACGTATATGAAGAAATATGTGAAGAAATAATGTTTTGATTTCTTTGGAGGGTTTCCTTGAACCGGCTTGTTATCTTTGCCATTCGTCAAGCAGCCACTTGGTCCTTTGATGTCCATTGTCCAGATGTACGAAGATTGTTTAGAAGAGATATCAAAAGATTCGTTTTTTTCAAGCTTGCCAAACTCGTCATGCTTCAAGTTACTGTCACATTGGAAAGTTACATTAAATGTGTTAGATTTTACATTGTCTATGAAGACATTTAGCCCAGTATAATCATCGTTTAATTCTCTCAAAGTTAGCGTACTTGAGTCCAAATCAGAATTCATAACATTGATGATGTCTGTATAAACAGAGCCAGATTCTAGTTTAGCAACCCCATACAAAATGCTTTTGGTTTCATATTTTGAGAAGTCTAGTTTGTTATTAGAAACATCAACTTCACTGCCGCACATGTTAAGGAGCCAGTATTGGTCTACAGTGTTGTCAGCTAGTTTTTTTTGGTATGATAAGTAAGGTAGTTCATCAATGGTTAGCTTTTTCTTTGGGTCTTGGCCACCAAACCCTTGAAAGAAGTTGTATTTTTTTAAAACATCTTTGTTGTCTTGGCAGAAATCATACGCCGCTGATATGTTAACCAACAAACAAATGTATAAGAGCACAGAAGAGTTGAGTATCATGGTTTATTCTATTTTTGGGTTCAGTATTGTGTTTCTTTTTTTTTTTTTTTGAATATGTTCCTATCTGAAACCGTAATGTTCATTGCACATAAACACGTCAATATCAAAAAAAAATAATAATAGTGTTTAATGATTTAAAGATAAGGGGTAACAAAAAACAAAAAAATAGATTTATTGTCGGAGATTATTAGTACAACCTTTGAGACAAATCACCTGACTTGACCATCTTTAAAAAATATTTTATATCCGCAATATATATTTTTTTTGTTACATTATTTTTTCTTGACAAATATGTCACAAGCTTCTTCTTTTTTTTTTTTACACCAGCTCTAATTTTTTTTTTTTTAAAGAAAATAGGCACACGCACAGCCAACAATATTACTTATTTAGGAAACTATAGCCATAGGATCTACACAAAAAAACAACAAACTAAGCAAAGATATTCTTAAGTTTTCCAACTTTTTCTGTTTTTTATAGCAACTAGTTTTGCAACTTACCACTAAATTTTGCACAGCAATTACTGTGGTTTTGCTGCATTTGAGAATTATTACAACTTTTTAGGAGACATCATCAGGTACTTGTTCTGATTTGTGAAAATATTAGTGAAATTCGTTATGATTTCTTAATGTGGTAATTTCTCTCATACATCTTCCCTCTCTTTTTTCCTCTGCCTAATGTTTTTTTTTTATTTCTTTCTTTTTCAGTTTTTTTTTTACTAGGCAATCTCAGATTTGCTAGCAATTTCACACGCTCTCTAGCGTTTACTCTGAATTCCTGAATTTTTTTTTTCCATTTTTATTATTCATAAGGTATCACATAAACTTCTTGAATGTGTTTAATAACAAAGAAAAGATAATACAAATCTAACCACCATACAGTATAATTTGAATTAAGATGGCTAGATACGGTACTACTTCCACTAACCCTTCTAAATCTGCTTCTGCTAGAGGTTCTTACTTAAGAGTCTCTTTCAAGAACACCAGAGAAACTGCCCAAGCTATTTCTGGTTGGGAATTAACCAAAGCTCAAAAATACTTAGACCAAGTCTTAGACCACCAAAGAGCTATTCCATTCAGAAGATTCAACTCTTCCATTGGTAGAACCGGTCAAGGTAAGGAATTCGGTGTCGTCAAGGCTAGATGGCCAGAAAAGTCCGTTAGATTCGTTCAAGATTTATTAAAGAACGCTGCCTCTAACGCTGAAGTATGTAACAACATTAAAAAAACATGATATGGTAATGGATAATGTAAATAATGAAGAACCAATAATGAATTAAACAATAATGCAATATAAAAGAATTAACATGGAAACAGCAAACAGAAACAAAAATAATAAGAGAAAGCTATGTGTAACTACAAGTCATTGGTACCTACTGATTTAAACAGTAAATGTGATATATGGAGACATATCATAATAATGAGAATTTCTTATTTAAAGAGACTTGTAGATCATGAAGAAAACATATGATTATAGACGGAATAAATACTATACATGGACCATGAGTATCGAATAATTACATGAGGTAAACTGGAATTGTCAAAAAATGATACATTAAAAAAGAAACTACGGATAACTCTTTTAAAAAAGAAAAACACAACAATATAAGCCAGAAGTCGATTACAGGGAATATCTCTAGTGCTTTCAGCATGACAGATAATGTAACAATACAGCAAACAAAGAAATGAAAAAGCAAAGAATCTCTACCCACTCATGAAAATTTGAATAAGCAAAACGGAAATCATACAATACCATGGAAAAAACTACAAAGCATTGTTTAAATAACCCACTATTGAGAATTCATCAATATTAGTCCACCACAACAAACAAAAACATAAGTTTTACTAACAAATCAACACCTTATTATTTTCTCTATGAAATCAATAACTTAACACACAAATAATATTCTACAAACAGGCTAAGGGTTTAGATGCTGAAAAATTATTCGTTTCTCACATCCAAGTCAACCAAGCTCCAAAACAAAGAAGAAGAACTTACAGAGCTCACGGTAGATCTAACAAGTACGAATCCTCTCCATCCCACATTGAATTAATCTTAACCGAAAAGGAAGATGCCATTGAAAAGGCTGCTGATAACAAGGCTTTAAGATTAACTTCTAGACAAAGAGGTAGAATCGCTTCCCAAAAGAGAATTTCTGCTTAAGTTTTTTCAGAAATATATTAAAATTAAAATGTCTATATATACTGATTAAAAAATAACAAACAAACTCTGATTGAAATAATAAAAAATATAAAATAAACACAACAGAAAGTATAATCATTTAGGTTATCATAGCATTTTTTTTTTCGCAGCTTGCTCTGCATTGCCCTTTCCTGGTGCATGCATGACGTTACCACCTGTTGGCGGAAGGTTGTTGCTTGCTGGCTTTCCGGAAACACCAACTACAGGTATTTTGTTGATTGCACCTGTCTCATGTGTTTGTCTTAGTGGCTGTAGTATAAGCACAAACAGTATTATCAAATGCAGCAGTATGAAGTAATTGATTACAATGCCTCTTTTGTAGGGTTCTTTCAGGAACTGGCTGCTGATGTATCTGTGGATTCTGTTCAAGTATGACTGTTCCTCAAAGTTGGAGTATCTTCTGCTAAATGAATCACGACGAGTGTTATCGCTGAAGTCTAGGCTTACTTCATCTTGTTTGAATATTTGCGACTCCATATCAAAACTAGCTTTTGAAACAACACTGCTTTGTCTTGACTGAGTTCTCAATAAGTAATTGAGCTTATCCTTCAGCTTGTTGACATTCATATCGGCTGTTTCTAACAGCTTTTTCATTTCTACTATTTGGGTTTCTGCATTCTTCAGCTTTTGTTTTAATAAATCCCTTTGGTTAACTACTATCGATAACATTTTTTTTGAATCTACGGCTGTTCCTGAATGTGCTGATAAGTTATCAGTGTCATGTTTCAACAATGAGCTTATAGAGTGCATTGAACTAGAGAAGGAGGATTTTACTGAGTGAGTATCATCATCATCAAAGCTTTTTAAACTGCCCAGCACATCACCCGATAAGTTATCGCTGTTTACAAAGTTATCCATCTGGGTGGTTAACTTCTGAATGGTATGTTCTTTAGTCTCTAGCTCATCTCGTAAGTTATTTTGAAACGCAATTAAATCATTTTGTTTGTTAGATAAGGAAACTATTGTTTCATTTAGTTTTCTGTTTTCGTATACTAAATTATCTTCAAGGATATTGTTGCTTGTGCTTTTTGGATTATGCTTCAAATCTTCATTTTCAGCCTTAATATAAGTCTTAGGAGAAGGCGAGGACATTGTGGTTATATATATATTCTGGTGAATAGTATTCATAAGCTTTGTTTTATCTGTAATAGCTAATCCTTCAGCAATATTCCCCTAAAAACCTTGTATCGTTGCTCGCTAATGCTACGCATATCTGCACTTATTTTCTTCCTCCTTGTTCTATTTTTATTTTTTTGGAGTTTACGGGCGGATATAAGAACAAGCGCTAACCAAATCTGAAAATGATCAATCATAAACTTGAAATTTAAGAACAGTACAACTTTAAAAAATTACTAAAATTAAAAGTTTCTACAATTATATAATTGTATTATAGCTAGAAATTACATATATATACAGCTCTTTTATTATTATATTTCAAGGTGACCAATGACGGTACTTCTTACTGTCTTTTATAGAGAGTGGTAAATTCTCGCTTTCTTTGGGGGCATCCTCCAGGTCATCTGCAAACAGTTCTTCTGCTTTCTTCTCAAAGTTGAAGTCAGAGTTTATCAATGCCTTCAAATCATCAAAGAGTTCTTTGTTGTTCTGGATATTATATTTCTGTTCCAATTCTTCCACTCCCTTCTTGATTCTAATCAAATTCAGCTTTTGATCAACTCTTTCCTTCTTTGTCTTTTCAATTTCTTGGAACCTTACCTTTTCCAATATCTTCAGTTTCTCCATCTTTAAATTGACCTTTCGTATACTATGTTCTATCAACGTTCTCATTTGTGTAATACTTTGATTATATTCGTTCAAAGCCATTTTATCGGCTCTTATCGCCAACGCAGCAAATCCCAAGTTTACAAGATCTTTAAAGTTGGATTCGCTTCCTTGATGATTGATATCCATGCCGGATTGGTCTATATTTTCTTGTTTCTTTTGTTCTTTGATGAAATCTAATATCTTTTTTAACCTTTCCGGCTCAACATATCCGACAAGTGTAGTCAAAGATTCTAAGATTGGGTTTGCCAGTTGTGAACTGTTGCCTGCAGACCCTTCAATTCCAAGACCATTCAAGTAAGGCGCATACTTAAAGATCCCTAGATCTTCTTTGCTTAATAAGTAAGCGTCGTCAATTGGTATTTGCAAAAACTTTAAGATGCAGTCTGTTGGTGTTTTTTCAGATTTGGAGCCACTATTTTCAGCTAAGATATTGATTTCTTGGGATATGGTCAGCCAATGCAATGATTGTAATGAGCTTGTACCACCTTCTGAGTACTTGTAAAACAGCTCTATGAGTTTTTTGTACTCTGCATCAGTCCAAGTAAGATCTCTTTTTTGTCTTTTGGTGTCATTGCTTGGGGCTTCATTTGAAGAGTCTATTTTTCTCTTCGTCATTAATAGTTCAACAGTCTTGGCAATATCTCTGAATCCATTTTTACCATCATTGCTGCCTTCACTTATGATTTTTTTCAAGTATTCCAAGTCTTGGACACTCACTGATGGTTTATATGACTTGAATGGGTATAGAGTTTTTGAAGTATCGCTTGAGGTATTGAAGTGTCTGGTGTTTGCAGCATTGGGGACTTTTCCAAGGATTTGCGTTACTTTTGCGTTAATATTGTTGTCTATCTGGTATACTTCATTCAAAGATTCATCTTGGTTTTTGAAATTGGCTTGATGGTTTATCAATCCCCACTTTTCCAAAAACTTGAATATTCTTAGCAATGAACCCGCATCACCTTTAAGATTTCTTCTTATAGCAAAAAAAGAAATCTTTTCGCCAGGGTTGATTCTGTATGTATTCACTATGAAGTTTCTTACCGTTTTATAAAACTGGGAGGTCTTGGATATATCATTGGATGTGTTTTCTATAAAAAACTCTGGCAGCTCTTCTTTTTCTTTAGAATTGATTTTTTCTAAGTCAAACCAATGAGAATATGATGGTACCAATATACTGTGTGTTTGTGGATATAGGGTTGGAGCGTGTTTCAATTTGGGTACACTTTCCATTGTTGGTATGTTGGTGTTGTCGGGTTCTTGTTTAACAGGTTCTTGTTTGTCATGTTCTTCCTCGACAGGTTCTTCCTCGACATTTGGTTCTTCAACACTTGGTTCTCCAATATTCGCTTCAGTTTCTTCAGGTATGACAAGATCTTCTTCAACAGTTGCTTCCGTTTCTTCAGACTTGACAATTTCCATTTGATTTACTTCAGGAGCTGGTTGTTCTGCATTATCCTCTGGAATATTCAAAGCTTCCTTAGCATCATCTTCACCAATTTCTAAATCTTCAGGAACATTTTCGGATGATGGAGTCACTTTTGGACTATTGGTATCCAACAGATCGTTGTGTTCTCCAAACGAAAGTTCATTGTCGTTTATACCTGATATATTATCTTGTTTATCAAAGCCATTGTTATTTGAAAAGAAATCATCTGGTGCGTGTGACTGAGATAAATCAGGTAAATCCAAATGCTCATCAGCTAACATGTCTGATGGATTATTGTTAGGGTTTTCAAAGTCAAAATTCTGATTCAGCATATCATCAGATACTTTATTCTCATTTATTAGGTTATCGTCTGTCATTTTGGACTGCTGTATAATAAGTTAACCCCGTTAGTTTATATATATTGATATGAGTATGACAAAAAACTAAAAAAACAAACAAAAAACAACCACAATTTATTTTTTTTAAAAAAACAAAAAGAAAGTTATGAATGTGCCTATTATTTGTATCCAGGTATATCTACTATATTACTATAGGTTGAATAAGTACTATATTTTTGGGGAGCTTCTTTTGTTGTTTTTTTTTTAATTTATTGATAATAAAATCTAAAAAACAATTAGGTATGAAATTTTTAGTTAAGGATTTAAAGAATAGTTAAGAGTAAACAAAGGACGAAGAAAACGGACTGAGCCTGACCTTATGGATTTTGGGAAAGGCGCCATCACTTGAATTCTGTGTTGTTTTTTTTTGTGGGATTCAGCTAAAAACAAGAAAAAATTTTACACACATGTCCTGATTGGGTAAGTGATGGGAAGTGGGGTAAAAACACGTGAGCTTTTTTGTATGTCTAGCTGGGTATTGAATACTCTGCAGTCCTTATATATCATTTCTATATAGTACTTCGCTCAGCTGGGATCCTTCTTCAGATAGCTTGCACAGGGTTAAAATACCTCTGATGTTTGGTGTGTCATTCAAAAATGGTGCTAAGTAGTAATCATGTATCTTGTATGTGATATCCCCGTTTCCATCAGAGGTTACCAAAAACTCAAAGAAGAAGTGGGTCTTTTCATTTGCTGTATCGACTTTCAAGTATTCAATAAGATCGTTAATTATGGAGCACAACATGTTGGTTGGTATTTTGCACTTACGCAAAGTAATCCACTCAGCACCGCAGTCTATTGGACTACCGGCATCTTCTGTGCTTCCATATGAACTCATACTGCTGCTTACTAGGCTGATTGGGGAGTCTACATGTATTTCCCACTTTTCATGCCCATCGGTATCATCCAAAATACTTGGATTAGCTATGGCCTGGTTTAAAAGTTCACCAACTTTGTAGTTCTTAGCAAAATCTACTCTTCCAAAGATCTTGACTGGTTCAGGGTTACCAGCGTAGCTTTTTAGGTTTTGAGCATTGACTCTTCTGGAAGACACAGAGTGATTAGGTTGTAAACTTGACATTGTTGTATGTATATGATATCTTTGGTTGTTTATCTATGGTAATGTAGTCCTACACATTATTATTATTTTTTTGCATCAAAAGACAAAACATAAAAAAAAAAAAAAAAAATGAAAGAAAACACTTTCGAGTTAGAGTCGTTTTTTAAAAAATTTGGCATACTGACGCGTAAAGCATGTCTATAAAATTTATATATAAATCTGCTTTTTTTTTTTTTGGTTCTGGTGTAAAAAAGTATTGCACTTATTAAACCAGATTCATATCTTTCAATTGCAAATACAGATCTTTATCGATATACTCTTCCAGCGATGGTCCTGCATCGTTCATTGATGCTATTGTGCTTTCAATGTCTTTTCTTTTTCTTGTTTTCATCAAAAAGTCTCTACCTAAGGCACCGTCTTTAGCTGGCTCCAGCTTAGACAGCTCAATGCTGCTATCCATAACATCTCCCTCCACCCTGTGCCATATCCTGTTGATGGTATTGGTCTGGTATAGACAAGATCCATTGGAAACTAAAAGCAGATCTACATTCAACCCAGTAGAGTCTATGCATGGTATAGTTCCCGTTATTTCAAGCAGTTTAGAACCAGCTATTTCCTTAATCTGTTTTATTTCACATCCTCTTCTTTTTCTTAGTACATACTCCATATTTTTGGAGTATTCCGGGTTGCTGATAATGGAAAATTCGAAATAAGGTTCATAAAGAACAGGCTTGGCACTTAGTAAGGCAATCTTGTACGCCGATTTAAAAGTCTCTTTCAATCCTTCTAAGGTATCTTCTTGTTCTTCTTCGTAAAGCTTTTCACATGACATCAGTTTAAAGATTGTGTTGTTTAGCGGTTCTTCAGCCAAAGGCCCACTTTCAGTTATTTCATCGAATGCTTCAATTAAAACATCTCTTGCTCTTTGAAAGAATTCTGTATCCACCTCATCTGTTAATATGTCATTAACCAAAAACACAGTGTTTTTGATAGACATTATGCTTCTAGAAGTACCGGATTCCCATTTGTAAACCTTTCTCAGGACAGATGATAGCTCTGATAGATTTTGTTTTGCTAATAACTCGCCAGGGTTAAATCTTCTTTCAGCAATGGCTTTGGAAAGGTCATCATTAAGAGGCGTGGCAACTACACTAACATTAAAGTTTTTTGATGAAGCCGGAATAGAAGCAAACGACTCAACAGTGCAACCTTCTTTGAAATTAGCTAGCAAATTTGCAGTGCTTTTAACCTCTAAGAAATCAGTTACAGCTCTATCATAGTAACCCATATAGAAATACCTGATCTCGAATAAAATAATATCCAACTGTAGCTCTCCACAGGCATGCAAAAAGAACATCATAGATGTTTTGTTTTCGTCTACTTGAACATCTGGATATAACTCCTTTATCATATCTAATGCTTTTCTCAAGATGTCATAATGCTTTGGTGATTTTGGCTGCAAACCAACCTTTACTACAGGTTCATTGACAAAGTTCAAAAGCACTCTCTCGTGGCTTACCTGTTCGATAATGTCATCGTCCTCAAACAGCACTTCGTTTACTGGATAGCTGTGTATATCATCATCAACTTTTTGTCTTAACAACACAATTTGATTAGGAAAAGCTGTTTTTATCGGTTTTGTGAATCTTCCACCCATGACAGCCATCTCATCTACCTTCAACGTAAATTTACCGTATCTCAAAAAAGTTCCTGCTGTTACTGTTCCACTTATAACTTTACAAAGACACCATATTTTATTGTCATAGTTGATAGTTTTATAAGCTTTTACTACAATTTTTTCTTTGTCATAATCACAGGCTGGAGATAATAAATTTCTCATTAAGTCCTCCTCTTGTCTTTTAAAATCTTTGTTTCTTCTATCGATTTCGAAGATGCATTCACAAAGTTTAATAAGTTGATCCCCAATATCCTCAAAGTCAGCAGTCGACATTAGCTCCTTATCGAAGTTCAATTTCACCCATGCTTTTAGATCTTTGACATTGTAAGTTAATCCATTGAGTAAAATTTTGTATAAAGGCTTGGCAATAAATTGAACAAACGTCAGGTTTTCATAATTATCGGCAGATTCATCCGGTACCAAGAACTGACTGTTTTTGAACATAATGTTTCCCCAGCACCTAGCTGTCATGTAATTTAAAATATTTTCATCAGTCTTGCATTGTTTATTAGTTAACTTCAAAAACTTCTCAATGGAAAACATGAAATGTAGCTTACTAGACGCAAAAAGCACGTTACCTAGCTCAGGCGAATACTTAGTCTCATCTTCGCTCAATAGATTAATTTGATTCACAATTGATATTAGCTTGAAATAGAAATTGACTTCGTCAAGCTTCACCTCTAATACAAGCCTATCAATTTTATTAATGATAAAGCCTACTTTTTTGTTCAATCTTTTAGTAGCAATGTTGTATAACCTGGCTACAGAATCCGTAACACCTTCAACGGCATCAATCACTAAGTATACAAAATCCGCCATATCGCATGCCATGTAGGTCTCATTCCACAAGTCAGAGTGACCAGGGGTGTCTATAACATTCACAACTTCCTCTTCGTTGTGTAAAAAATTCCCCATGTTTAGTCTACAGGTAGTTTTTCTGTATTTGCTTATAAGAGAATTATCCAAGTATCTTTTCTTGTTTTCTATGTCGTATTTTTGTCTTTGGAAATGCTTTCTGTGTTGCTTCAGTAATATGTTTGACACCAAAGTAGTTTTCCCTGACTTGAATGGGCCTATAAAGGCGATATTTTTTATGTTGCTTTGCTCTATCTTTTTTTTCATCAAATCAGATGAAAAGTTGTATCTAGGAGGTTTTTTGTAAAATCTACCATTGCGATAAATTGTTCTATTTTGCTTAAAGATTTTTATCTTGTTATCGTTCTTGTTTACATCATCAATGTTATCAGACTTCATATCCTCATCGTCAGACCCAAACTCATCTACAAACACGGGAGCTTCGTTGTTTTTCTTTAGTAAAACGTTCTTTTCCAATTTATTAACTAGCTCATCTTCATTCTCATCTTCACCAGAAGAGTTCATATTGTCGTTATCGGACAGTTCAGATACATCTGCACCGAAGTCTTTTATCCCTACAGATGAATCGGAGTTGGAGCCAAAGTCTTCGTTTTCTAGATGCCTATTGAGCTCGAAATCACTGTCAGACATGTTTCCTTTTTCTTTTTCTGCAAAAAAATTACTTCTAGGTGATATTTATTGAGTTTATATACAAGGTATTAGCTCTTCTTTTTTTTTTGTTTATTTTATAAAAAAAGAAAAACTTGATCATCGAAATAAAAATGAGAAATGCTAACCACGTTATTTCTAAAAAGACGAAGCCCCCATCGATGTCACGTGATTTGCCTAAAAACAATCACAGACATTGATATCCAAAACATTATAAAAGTCAGTTGTCAACACAAATAAATAAAGCCTTTGTATATATCAAGAAAATACACCAGAAATCAAAATTAAAAACCCGCCAAAACAAGACCATTTGACACAATTTGTTCCGAATGTGTGATGTGATTCACTGAAATCATGGCCTAGATCATCGGTCCCATCGTTATCATCCAATTCATCGCTTTCGCTGTCTTCGGCATGTTCATGCACATGCGAATCACTGAAACCAATGGCTGTTTGCAACATTTGCAAAGATATGACAAACAAGAACCCTGAGGTGACTGACATCAAAAGAATATTCACAACCTCAGAATTTTCAGATATCCAGTGAATGATTCCGGTTTGGGCATCTTCTTGCTTCTTCATGTATGTGTTGTAAATCAAATACCCAATGAATGCGCCTAATGGCTGGGTAATACCTCCTAACAGCGATATCAAAACAACCGCCTTTGTCTTGCTGGCAAAGGCGGTGTATATTGGCAAACACATAGCAAATCCTTCAATGAAATTGTGAATGGCTAGGGCAATGAAAATGGAAGATCCTTTGGTGGTGTCTGCACCACTTTCGACTGAGCTGTCTGTGTCTAGATTAGAAAAGTAGATAATTAAACCTTCGGGAAGCTTGTGCAAAGATAGAGCTATGCATGTTTGTAGACCAATAGAGAATAATTTGGAGAACGGAGTTTCAAACTTGTGACTGTGTTCGGCCAAATCGCCTGGACTGCCAGAAACATCATCAAAGTGAGGGTGTATGCTGTGGCTTATAGAATGGTTTCTTTGTGTGCTCTCAATAATCTCTGAGTGTGTAGATCCGTAGTTGTTCATTGGTTCATTTGATAAAGGCATGGACTCCGCAGAGACATCAGGTTGGCTGTTGCTGCCATTTTTGTTGAATACCATAAATCTATAATGATCTATGTTCTTCAAATCATACCCGATGGTATTTTCTAAACACTTGATAGATTCAGTCAAGTTGTTGTAAGATCTACTTTTTGAGAGCGCAGGGGAACTACCTTGTCTTTTTAAATTTTGGCAAGCATCATCTAATTGCGATAATTTAATGTTGGATATGTTTGTGTGCGAGTGACTGTGTTTCATGGCACTGGAACCTTGCTCTTCTTCTATTTGTGCATCTTTATTGCTGTGACTGTGTTCATGCTCACCATCAGAGTGTGCACAGTGAATCAAAGATTCATTGGTATAGTGGTGCACGATGTAGTTTAAGCATAAACTTAGCAGCAACCCAAAGAACCAACCACTGGAAATGTAAAAGTTGCTTTTTTGTTTGCTAGATCTTGGTAAGACCTTGTAAATACTAGTAACAATCATTGATCCAGCTGATAAAGAAAGACCGTAATTCAAAAGTTTAGTGTTGTTTAAAGAGCCTTCTTGTGAATTCTCCTTATTCATTGAATCAAGCAATGTATTCTTTTCCAGGCTGCTTAGAGCATCGTTGTTTTTGATTTTGCGTCTTATACTGTACTTTTTTATTAAATCAACTGTAGGAACTAGGCAAACCCCTAGAATACAGAGAATAGATGAGATGCATGTGTAGATAATCCATATTGGAATATCGTTGTTAATCAGTGGTATTCTTGTTGACGAAAGATACAGCATTGGATGGTCTAGAATGCAAACTAGTTATTGTATGGGATAATGTTCACTTTTTTTTTTCTTTTTGTTTTCAATAGCCTTTCAATCAACCAATATATACATGGCCAAATGAATGTTGTGATTGAACGGTCATATTAGTGGCACCCTCCAAAAAAAAAAAAAAAAGCCATAAATTTGGTAAAAAAAAAAAAAATATGATAACAGAGAGGTTATCAGATGCCGCTCTTATTTTCCTTCAATCTTTTTTTTTTGAAAAAAAGAAATCTGTAGGTATTTTGAATATTCACAAGGCGGTCTTATTTAATGGTTTTTGGATTAGGGAATGTAGATCAGCATTTAATTCTGCTTTGATGGAACAAATCTGGTCACCAAATATACTTGAAAGAGATTTGATTTTTCAATGGTCTTTCAAAAAAAAATATATATCGTTTCTACACAAGATATATAATCAAAAAAAATAATAGAAAACATCGGTTAATAAGTTTCACAAATGCACCATTGAATTTTCAATGATTGCTCTGGAAATAATCATGTTAATGTTTATCTCCATTTTTCGGAACAACCCCATGATCTGTGTTAATCAGCTTGATATTTATACTAACACTAGCAACTATTAATCTATCTTTTTGATTTGAAAGGACTGCAAATATATTATCACGTGATCATATTTAATCATTGATATGTCCAAAAGAGGCAATTTTTAAATTTTTGAGGGTTAAACCTTGATTTCTTATACTTTCTAAAACATATCATGAAACATCGATTTCAATTGTGCGTTTTGAAAATAAATGTAATAAAATTGAAATTATCTGTTTAAATGTGCGGCTGAACCAGAGGCCAGTAAAGTGTTAATCTTTTAAAAAAAAGAGTAAGAATAATTCATTAAGTAGTGGATCTATCTGACTAATGAGCTTCTAATTTAAAGCTGCATTATTCTAAGAACCAAAAAAAACACTATCAAAATGAGTAGTGAGACTCAAGATTTTTCTCAGCTTTTTGATGAGAATACATACGACCAGGAGTTCAACTCTTACCATTTCAATAAGTATCAAAGTTGTGAATGTCCTTTGTGCCAGCACTACACTAAGATTAATTTAAAACATCTATTTTTGTATGGGATCATCGTACCCTTTGTATGGTTTTACATTATATCTAGCTATGTGTTTAAGTATTACTTATCAAAAGATAGACACTGCATTCCTCAGTTGTCCGAAAACATTACAGAACTAACCGAATACGAGCTGGAACAATTCAAAAATACTTACTTTAGTTGTTCAGATATGCAAAACAAAACAACAACCAGTGACGATCATTCCACACTCATCAGCCATCACCCAACAAACTTTCAAGAAGTCTACATAAGAGAGTGTGCCAAAGACGTCTTTTTTCATCACGAAAAAAGACAAACCGAATGTTCTGTTTGGGCTTGGAGAAGCTGCTCGGCTATTATGGTTTACCTCTGCATAACCTTTATGGTAGTAATGATGGCAACCAGCAGTCTGCCATACGATGTGATTGAAAAAAAAAGCACATATTCGAACAATCATATGTCGTTTAATTGATAGCTTATTTTTCCACTTTTGTTCTTAAGAATAATAATTCATTTTTACCTAATGTTTCTGTTTCATAATGATCATATATAAAAATTGTCCACAAAAGCTGCTATGTAATAAGTTTCAATTTCTTTTATTTATTTATTTTAATTTTTTTTTTTTTTAATTCTAATCAAAGATAACGTACTAATTGTGTCTTTTCTTTTTCCAGTTTGTATGTAGTATTCTTTCTTTTCCTTATTTGTTTTGGTGTATTTCCATTTCCGTAATTCCAAAATGATAATTATGACTCTGCATTTCCTGCAATTTTAGATAACCATTGATGAATTCAGTAAGTTTATAAAATATTAAACAAAACAACAAAGAATGAAACTATGGTTGACAACTTATTGGTGAATAAGTTTGCAACCTCGTTTTTGAAACTAGAGGTGGTTCCAGTGATGGAAGTGGCGGTGTATGTAACAGAAATAGATGACAAAGTAGACACGGCTTCATCATGTGCATTTCCTTGCAACATTTTCATTACAGTGGAAGCGGAGAGGGTTGTATCGAATGATAAAGAATCGGTCATAAATGAAATGGTGTTACCATCACTATCAAAAACAACACCACCAATCATGGTACCGCTGGTATCTCTCTTGAAATAAGAGCTTTGACTCAAACCAACACTGACACTTTCAACACCTTGGAAGGTATGGAAGGTAGAGTAGAATTCACCAGTGGTGGATCCATTGATGACTTCGAAAATATCAAACTCACCACAGCCAGAAGCCCAACAAGAACAGTTATCGTTGGTTGGGTACTGGGATTGTCTTGGGATTTGGGAGTTTAACAACCAGATGGCTGGCATGTCAAATGAGTTGAATGAGGAAGAGTTGCTTTGAGTTTCGGATGGAGCTTCAAATTCGAATAAGAACATCTTGACATCGCCATAGAAGCCTTCGTAGGCAGGAATTCCTTCTCTATAAACACCACAAGTATTGTATACAGAAGAATTTGGACAAGCAACGTCGGAGAAAATGACAAATTCATCGTCAGAGGAAATGGAGTTGTTTTCTTCCAAAATAGTAGCGTTGCTGGCTTTTTTCAAACCAGTGCTGTCGGCGTATGATAAGGCGTTACCTAAACACTTGGATGTGTCACCTTTTCTGTTCATAAATGTAACATTAGAGGCAGCGCTTGCATCTGTGTGGTCATAGAAAGCAGCTCTGGACCAACCGGAAGATTCTGAAGAACTTCCTGAGTCAGCATGAAAGCCATCGGATGTGTAAAAGGCAAATTTGTGTAGCTTCAATGGGCCTCTGAAATGAACAGATAATGGCTCGTTCAACGGAGCATTGGAACCTTCGAAGTAGTGATGATCATCCATAATGTAACACTCACACTTCTCGTTACCTGCAACGTGCTCGACAATGTTGTAATAACCATTGAACCCAACGTTGGAGAACCAGAGTTGATCGACTTCGCTACTTGAAGAGGCTTGAGTCTTCATGGCTAAGCTGAAGATCAAACAACAAACAAAAAGAATATGATTTTTGAATAACATTTTTTAATAATGGTGAATGTTTGTGTATGGTTTTATCCAAGAAAGATCTTTTTCTTTGTTTAATTTATTAATTTCAACAGAAAAACCTTTATTCATTCAATGATTTATTTATAGTTTTTTTTTTTAAAAAAAACCTATGCAGATGTGCGTATTTATTCTAATCTTTTTTTGTTTCTTTTTTCATAGAGTCGTAAAGAAATACACGTTTTTAAGATTAGCCAAAAAAAAAAAAAAACAAAAGGTGTTTTATATTTAGATCTAGTTCAATTCCATGGCAACATATAAATCAATATTGCACAAAGGTCTTCTGGAACACTGCCACATCTTCTACGGCTGCATACTATATTGAGTGATGACTTCCGTTCGTTAAGAAAAAATGGATCTTTCAACTGTACGATATGATTCACTGTTGCGTAGCCACATTGTCTCAGTGAATTGTATTAAGGGGCTTTTTTAAAAAATATATATAAATATACAAGGTACTATGCTTTAGAGTAAACAGCTACGTGTACTTGCTGGCTTTTTCTTTGCTAATACTTCTGCAGTGGCATTAAAAAGAAGATGGTTTGAAAAATATCATTCTGTTTATTCTCACTGGTAATGGTAACTATCTTATTGTTGGTCACGTTATTCCAAGACAGACACTCACAATTCTTAGCTTCCATTTTTTTTTTGAATATCGTCCCAAATGTAAAACCCCACAAGACATCGCCTGTAGAAGCTAGACCGTCGCACGCACTCCAAAAAAAAAAATCATTGCAGTCCCAAAAAGGAAAAAACGGATCTTTAATTAATAGAGAAAATGCTCAACGTAACGGTAAAACAAGATGGGTTGTCCCAACAGCTTACATTTGACTTAAGAGAGAGGAAAAAAAATAGGCATTCTTTGTCTTGGTTAATCTTTAACAGAAAAAGAGAATAACAGATGATCTCTTGTGTATTTACAAGATTACATATAAATGAGTTTCTGAACTTGTATTCTTCTTTGTAGTTGAAGCTTGAAAACCCAAATAATACTGTACAATAGTCCTCATATAGGATACCAAAAAAACACAACAATGACAATTAAAGGCACTTTACAAGGTTTATCTATAGTTGCCATTATCGCTATAATCCCGCCATTCTGCTGGCATGTCAAAACAAAGAACATCTCTGCTCTAACTCTGCTGGCATGGTTATTTCTTTACAACTTAAAAACATTTGTGGATGCAACTGTTTGGAGTAAAGACATCATTGATTTAATGGCTGGATGGGATGGAAAGGGCTGGTGCGATGTAATGATATACATTGAAATTGGAGCTTATGTTGCTGTTCCATGCTGTGTCTGCAGACTTGCTTATGAGCTAACAACTATTATCAAGGCGGAAAACATTCTTCCCGATAAGAGTAAAATCAGTTATGTTTTTAGAGAATTGGCAATTTGCAATGCTTTACCTTTTTTGTGTATGCTTATGAGCTACTTTATTCAAATTAACAGATATGGTTTGACTACATACAATGGCTGCCAGCCCTTTTTGTCTGCTACTTGGGTCACCATTCTGTTATACAGCATTTGGCCTTTTATTGTCAGTGCATTTGGCACTTTTTTCTCTTTTAGATTATTGTACATTTTTTACAAAAAAAGAAGAGATGCTAAGGACATTCTCCATTGCACAGACTCAGGATTGACTTTGTCAAGATTCTCAAGATTTATCTTCTTCTGCTTGTTGATTATTCTAATTATGTGTCCGGTTTCCATTTACAACTTTATCAACACATGCACTAAAGTCAAAGGTAGATACAGCTACCACAAGTATCACAAAGATGGTGCTTGGTGGAACATACCAAAAATTGGCACCAACAGAGCATTTTACAGTGTTTGGATTTACATGGCCATGGCGTATGCTTCTTTCTTCATATTTGGTACTTCAACAGATGCCCTAAACATGTACTTGGCCTTGTTAAAGAGACTTGGTTTAAGAAATATAATTGAAAGAAAACAAGAAGAAATGCAAGAAAAAAAGCAAGAAAAGTACAGGCAAATGTTACAATCTGCTTACCACACCAATGACGGCGAAGATAGTTTGTTTGGTAAAGCAGAAACCCCGGTTGCTGTGAATGGTTCAGGCTCTGCGTGGACTGAGAATTCTGATTTCCAATTATACGAAGATGCTGATTTTGATTATATGAACACAGCAGGAAACACCCCAACCGGTGAAGTTGGTGAAAACTTTGAAAATTTTGAGATAAATTACAGAGAAATTAATAATAGTCATAAAGTAAAAATTGATCCTCAGAAGCCCAGTCAAAATGTGTTTGCAAAGTTGAAAAAGGGCAAAGGCCTACTCCTACAAACAGGAAATAAAAAAGAAACAACAGATTCAGGAAATAGTAATTCAGACAACAACAGTGGAGACAACTTTGTATACCACTATGAAGTTACAAAAAATTAATGATTTTTCGTTGCTTTTTCTAAGCATTCTTGTTTTATATATCTATTAACAGATAAACAAATAATTTCTCTCTCTAGGGATATTTAATACAAACAAACATTATGCTTCACTGTCATATTCGTTGACATTCAAGATGTAGTCATACAAAAATCCAATAGTAGATGCGTGATCTCTAGCGTCCATGGCTTCGTTGACGGAATGAATGGTTTCGGTTACAGCAGCAGTAAACTTCATGTTTTGGAATCTGTAGATGTTTTTTGTTAAGTTCCAGTAATACAAAGTATCAGTGTTTGGGGTAACAGTGGCTGGAGAAACAGCAAAGGTTATATTGTCTGTATTTTTACCACTCATAACACCATTAAAGAATGTGTTGACGATGGTCTTTTTGAAAATTTCATAGACACCATTTTGAGGAGAAACAGGAGCTGGTTCGACTGAGCTGCCGTACTCTTCAACTAAAATCATTCCATTAGCGGTTTCAGGAATAAGGACGGTATCTTCAAAAGATAACCCGTAGTTGTAAGTTTGGGCAATCTGTTTAACCATGGCTACATCTCTATCTAACAGTTCCTTGATAGAAGATCCAACATCAATTCTGTGATTGACAACTGTAAAGGCATCTTCCGGTAAAGCATTGGCTTTAACACCACCAGAAATAATGTCAAAGGCTTGAGAGGTTTTGATTAAGTCCTTGAAGGCGATTTGAGAACTCAATATGTTCATTAGCCTGTTCTTGTAGTAAGGAGAAACATCTCTTTTTTGGATAGCTTCTTTGAAAGCAGGGTTTAAAGTATCATCATACTCTGCAGCACAATCCAAAGCTTGCCATAAAGAGTTTTTTTTGGAGTACTGTGGTTCGAATCCAGTGTCTTCCATTAAACTGACTATCTTGGCCAGAATACCAATATTGGTATGTCCATTCAATGGAGGGTTACTAGAGTGACCACCATGACCATTAATCGTAATCTTAACGTCGATTCTACCCTTTTCATTCAAAATTGGAACGGCCATGTAAAAGTTTTCACTTAATTGAGTGTAACCAGCACCTTCATCTATGACGGAGTAAATAGAGTCAGGACCTAGAGTATCTTCCAAATGCTTAGACAAAGAAGCAGCACCATGGTCCCCAGAACTTTCTTCATCAAACCCGAAAGACAAGTAGATACCTCTTTTTGGGACAAATCCTTGTTCAAGCAAGATTTCCAAAGCATGCAATTCAGCAATTAACAAGTTCTTACAGTCAAGACTACCTCTGCCCCAAACCAAGTGAGTTTCCTTGTCATAGTGACCACTGAATGCAGGGTATGTCCATTGGTCCAAGGTCTTTTCATTAACAAGAACAACATCTTGATGGGCCATAAAAAGCATTGGCTTCAAGTCTGGGTTGGTACCTTCCCACTTGTACAATAACCCCATTGTGTTAATCTTCTCTAATACCAATTTCTCGTGAACTAATGGGAATGCTGTCTCCAAGTAATTGTGGAAATCTGAGAACTTGGCCCAATAGTTCATGTCATCTTTTGGAGAAGGAGGAGCGTCACCAATTGATGTATTGACTCTGACAGCACCGGATAGTTTTTCCGCAGCCAAATCGATGAAAGATTCGTTGGTGAAAATGTTCTTCAAGTCATAGTTTTTAAAAGTAGGCGTCAAAGGCTCTGATAACGGACACTTTGGTTCTTTAACAAATGTAAAGTCTTTTAATCTATCTGAAAGTGACTTTGTGTCAAAGCCATTTGATTCGGTAGTAAGAATGGATTGTAAGCTACCGTCCTTGTTTAAGAAAATGGCGGAGGCAAATAATATTGTTAAAAGCGCGAAAGCATATTTAGCAACCGGTGTTTTCCCATTGCCTTTGGCATGAGCTTGTTTTTCAATAGTAGGCATAACTACTCAATTATTGGATTTTTTTTGATGGATTTAATGAGCATTCTATTTATTTATTAAATTTGTGCACCAAAACAGATTTAAACTGAAATTAAATCTAAAAATTTAAAGGACGGTTGCTTTCATCCTTAAATATTCTTAAGTTTTTTTTTTAAAAAAAAAAAAAAAAAAGAGAGAGGGAGATAAACAAACAAACGACAAAAAAATAAATAAACATGTTTTTGTTTAAAAAAAAAAAGCTTCGTAAACCTTTTGATATGCAAACATAAATAGGGAAATCAGTGCATAAATTTTTTTAAAGGTGCAAATGTCATTAACCCGCAGTAATTTATTAGAGAGCTTCAGAAAAATAGGCATTCTTGTTTTGTAGGTGTTTTGTTAAAGAATTTTAAAATTATTTTCCTTTATCAGTAACAAGGATAATTTAGCATGCTGCATTAAAAAAAAAAAAATTTAAAAAAAAAAAGAGAGTTTCAATCAGCAATTCATTTACGGTGATATTCCATTATGCTTGGTTGTTTTGTCCGCTTTGATAACCAAGAAAATATATATCAAGACATTCTTATAATAGGCATTATGCCCCCGAGAGCAGCATTTCAGAAGATCGTCATGAAGTTATCCCCATTATTATTAAATATCAGTGGGACGATATACATATTTTCAAAGATGTAATCACTGCTATTTATAGTTATTATTATTTTTTTAATAATTTTACATAAATTGTGTTGTTAAGACTAAGCACAAATGTTTAATTTTCTTTTGAATCTAAAAATATGCACTCAATAGCTCATAAGATACAATAAATGAAATGCTGTTGCCGTAAAGTACAGACGGCTTATATCCGAAATAGCTTTTTCCAAAATTTCTTTTTTTTTTTTTTTCTTGCTTTTTTTTGTGAAGCCATACAAGAATTTCCTATTGAAGTAATTATTGAGTACAGTTTTCTTTGTTAAAGTGCCAGTCCTGGCTTTGGTTTTTTATTTTTTTTTCGTTTTGTTCAAAACATTATGATGTCTTAGTCAAATTTAAAGTAATCACCTTAAATCCCAAACCAAACCACCAACTAAACCTATAATATACAAAAATGGCTAAAGGTCCTAAATTGAAAGATGTACTAGAATACGAAAAGGCTAAGCAAAACATTGCCAAAGAAGAAAATCTAAAGAAGGAAAAGAAGTTCAAAGAATTAGAAGCTAACCAGCCAGTTGTCATCACCAAAGATGACCTTATAAACTCTGGTCTAATGAAAAAAGATACTCCAATTGTTGATGACATCGTTGATGAAGAAATAAAAGCTTTAGAAGGCAAGACTTTGTCTAAGAAACAAAAAAGACAGCTAGCAAAGTTACAAAAGAAGAAGGAAGAAATCAAGGAAGTTGTTGAAGAAGAATATAACAGTGAAGATGATCCAGAATTTGACATTGAAAACCTAGCTGCAAGTGATGATTCTGAAAGTGAAGAAGAAAGTGAGGATGAAGAGGATGACGAAGAAGAGGAGGAGGATGAAGAAGACGATGAAGAAGACGAAGAAGAAGACGAAGAAGAGGAGGATGAAGATGAAGATGACGAAAGACCAAGACAAAAGGTATTTGCTAATAACCAAAAAGCTTTGAAAAAGGCTTTCAACAGATTAAGACTTCCATGGGAAGCCACTAGATTTGTTGAACACCAAACCTTAACCACTTCTGCTCCAATCCACACACTAGTTGAAAATATCGAAGACGATACCCAAAGAGAGCTAGCCTTTTACAAGGCCAGTTTAGAAGCCACCAGCATAGCCAAGAAGAAACTAGTACAACAAAAGGTTGCATTCCATAGACCACTTGATTACTTTGCTGAAATGTTGAAGACTGATGACCACATGGAAAAGTTGAAGCAAAAATTAATTCAAGAAGAATCTGAAAAGCTAGCCAGACAAGAAGCTAGAAGACAAAGAAACTTGAAGAAGTTCGGTAAACAAGTTCAAATACAAACCTTGCAAAAGAGACAACAAGAAAAGAAGGACACATTGGACAAGATCAAGTCTTTGAAGAAGAAGAGAGGTGCCAATGAAATCAGTGGTGGATCTGAATTTGATATAGCTGTTGAAGATGCCATAGACGGTAAAACCACCAGCAAAGATAACAATAAGAGACAAAAAGTCAATCACAAGAGAGAAGGTAAAAACAAAAAGTTCGGTCAAGGTGGTATGAAGAGATTCAAAAGAAAGAACGACTCTCAATCATCCTCAGGTATTCCGGATAGAAAATTCAATAAGAACGGTAAAAAGAGATTCTAAACTATATACAAAGTTCTGCTTTTTTTTAAATTTAGTGTTATAAAAACAACGATGCATACAATCATTAAGTGGATGTTTTATTAGTATTACATATTTATCGGATTTATCGTTTATAATAGCAGTCTTGTGGTTTTGAAGACTTGAAGAAGAAAAACTTGCTGGAAAATTTGGATTATCACCACCAAAAAAAAAAAAAAAAAAAAAAAAACACTTTAACTTTTATTCTGTTGCTTTTATATATTACTCTTGTTTATTTGTTTCTTTTTAACCTAAACATTACATAGCACCCATACATCACTAGAATAATGTCTAAAGAATATAACAGATCAAGATTTTTGGAAGAATTCCCTTCCTTAGTTGAGGAATTAAAGGAAATGTTGGTAAACTACGGTCTACCTGAAGATGCCATCAACTGGTATGAAAAATCCTTGAACTACAACACCCCTGGTGGTAAATTAAACAGAGGTTTGTCTGTTGTTGATACCTATGTTATTTTGAAAGGTTACAAGTCCATTGATGACTTGCCAGCTGAAACATACAAGAAGGTTGCTTTGTTAGGATGGTGTATTGAATTGCTACAAGCTTACTTCTTGGTTGCTGATGATATGATGGATAAATCTATCACCAGAAGAGGCCAACCATGTTGGTACAACGTCGAAAACGTCAATGAAATTGCCATCAACGATGCTTTCATGTTGGAAGGTGCCATCTACATGTTATTAAAGAAGCACTTCAAGGGCGATGAATGTTACGTTGACTTATTGGAATTGTTCCATGAAGTTACCTTCCAAACTGAACTAGGACAACTGTTGGATTTGATCACTGCTCCAGAAGACCACGTTGACTTGTCTAAGTTCTCTTTAGAAAAGCACTCCTTCATTGTTATTTACAAGACTGCTTACTACTCCTTCTACTTGCCAGTTGTGTTGGCCATGTATGTTGCTGGTATTAAGTCAGATGCTGATTTGAAGCAAGCCCATGATGTTTTGATTCCATTGGGTGAATACTTCCAAATCCAAGATGACTTCTTGGACTGTTTCGGTAAGCCAGAAGACATTGGTAAGATTGGTACTGATATCCAAGACAACAAGTGTTCTTGGGTTGTCAACACTGCTTTGAAAATTGCCACTCCAGCCCAAAGAAAGGTTCTGGATGAGAACTATGGATTAAAGAACAAAGACACTGAAGCTGTCTGCAAGGCCTTGTTCAGTGAAATGAAGATTGATGAGTTATACCACGAATACGAAGAAAAGGTTGCTACTGAATTGAAGGCCAAGATTGCCAATGTTGATGAAAGTAGAGGTTTCAAGGGTGAAGTTTTGACTGCTTTCTTGAACAAGGTTTACAAGAGATCTAAATAAACGTACTATATAAAAAAAAACTTAATTGTTTACTATTGTTGTGCAGAGGTGTTGCTTACGCGTTTTATGTTGAGCATCTTAAGTCCGACACTTTGATTGCTAGTTCTAGGGAACATTACAAAGAATGAAATCTGGTTGGCTGAATGCTGCACGTGCGTGTCCTTGTTTGTTCTGCTGCACAAACAAAAAGAATAATATACTATTCCGTTAAATCCGACTGGTAAAAAAAGAAAATTGCTCAACAAGCAAATGGGATTCCAGCTATTTATTCTTTTCTGTGGTAAAAAAAAAAAAAACAAACTAGAGAAAAAATTTTCTTTCCTTTTTTTTGTTTTTTCTCTGTAAGCTGGAAACATCGTTCTTTGTTAGCAAAAAAAAAAAAAATTTGCATAAGTACACTTTCACAAGTTGTTAATCTATGACAATTAAAAAAGATAAATGGGGTTAAAATCACCAAATATAACTTAGTTATAACAACCTTTCTTTTTCTTTACATAACATAATAAAAAATGGCAGGTCCTCCAGGCGCTAAAGCTTACATGGGATGGTGGGGTCACTTAGGTAACTTCAAGCAAAGAGGTATTACTTCTTACGCCGTCTCTCCATACAGACAAAGACCATTCGGTGGTGTTGTTGAAGCCATATTTGGTAACTTCACCAGAAGAGTTAAGTCTCAAGTCTTATACTTCGCCGTTCCAGGTTACTTATACTACGTTTGGTGGAACAACAGTGTTAAATACAACGAATGGTTATACACCAAGGATGGTAGAGAAGAATTAGCCAGAATCAACGGTGAATAAATTAACTGATACCTTTCCATGCATCTTACAAATTAAGAGGATGAGTGGAACTTTGTATTGAAAACCAAAAAAAAAAAATTAGAACTACATACAACTTCATGCAGTTCATTATTTATTCGACTTTAACAGAATTGAAATAAAAAATAAATTTTGAAAAGAAAAAAAAAACATTATGAATGATTTTATGAGATTATTTTTTTTTTTCTTCTAAGTAAACATGAATCACGACTCAACTGTGCCAAAAGGTTATTCAATAAGGTGAGTGGCTATAGAAAATAATGTTCTGTTGATAAGCATTTAGAAGAGATAAATTAGGCACTTTGACAAGAAGTGCTTAGATTGTCTTTCTCCTTATCAGCAGTTTAAGAGAATCTGCACTGTTTATATATCGTTCTATTGAATATTCGACAATTTACTATTAAAAAGCAGGGTTTGTTTTGTATTTGAGGTCTAGCGTTGTGGCTTTTGTATATTTGTTTGTCAAGCAAAAGTCTTTTTTTTTTTGACTAGTTTTAATCTTAGTGCTCTGTTATCATGTACCTTTCATCTTTCTTAATAGAATATTGTTAATTCTAAAAGTTTGTTGCTACCTAATCCATTCAACCTATTGGCATAGGGTTATTCAAAATTTGCTTTATATGGGTACACTCTTGACCATATTATCACGTGATATGCATTGCACGTTACAACCCCCTTTGTGCTGTTTCTTTTTCCTCTGCTTTTCTTCCCCAATTGGTGAAGTCTTTGATCAAATGCAACGCGCCTTATCTTGTGATCTTTTTTTTTTTTTTTTTTTGGCTCTTAGAAATGTCAAAGCCAAGAAACCATCCCTTAAAAGACTCTGTAACTATATATCTCCAATTACGTTGACTAAATTCTACTCTTTACTTTACTTATTGATATAATTAGATATTTCATTTGTTAATTTAGTTTTATTAAAACTTACTGGTAGATAAAATTAGTGAAATTAACCAAAAACTAAACCCTCCCCTATTGAAAACAAATTGAACAAATTATAATGACACGCAAAAATAATGGTAACGTTGCTGCCAAGACACATGAATTACTAAAAATGGTATACTCAGAAAACGAGACCGATAACTATAGCCCCAAAACAGGTAAACGTCTTCTCGAAAACAACAAAAACAACCAACTCAAGAAAAACGGATTTTCTAAGTCACCACAAGATGGCAATGTTAGACATTTTAGCGTCAATGATGCACACGAGGATACTCGTATGCTTAAAAGCAAGCTTTGGAAGCAGTTTTCACAGCAACGAAACGCAAACAATGAAAATGAACCTTTAATTGAAATTGAAGAGCCGCATAAAGACAACAGAATGGAATCTGATGAAGACGATGAGAATCTTTTGGAGCTGTACTTCAAGGATAACACTGACTCCATTATAAACGATAACGAATGCTTAATTCCTTTGGAGGCACTTCCCAAAAGCAAGAACAAGGGCCATTTGAAAAGAAAAAGAAGCTCTGCAGGTGATTCATATCCGGCTTCCAAGAAAGATAAGGTCCCCATGATGTACGATGAATACATCCCAGACATGGACTTCATCAACAACTTCCAAAGAATGCAAGAGTACTATGAGCTGAACCCTACTTTTGATGACGAGGATGCACCAGTGCTTCAAAAATCTAACAAAACCAGCACAGATAAAATAAACACCTTGTACAACAACGATAACGAGTCAAGCAATGGGAATTTGATGAATGAGGTTATGAAGCATTCCCATGTTGATCCAGTGGAAATCAAACAATATTCAACTACTGAAATCAAAAATTATGATACAAGCACAGCATCTGTCTCAAACAGCTTTTTGGATGTAAACAAACTGCCAGATAGCTTTGAGTCAATGCCTTACTCCCAGCGTAAGAAAATCTTGACCGATATCTGCCCAGGCGTGGACATCAAGGATATCCTATTGGAGCTAAAAACTTTGAACCACAGTGGAAGACAAGCAAGCAATAAGTCAATAAGTTCTCTTCATTCTAGAGACAGTAGCTTATACAGTGATAGAGTTAATAGTCTGATGAAAACATACGATTCCCAAAAAAGCACGCCTAAAGATGCTCCTTTGAAAAGCTCCAAGGACTTAACAGTCATGGGTTACAAATTAAGAAAAATCATAGGACAGGGTGCTTGGGGTGTCATAAGAGAGTGCATCAATACCAATGACTCAACGGACATAAAAGCTGTAAAAATCGTGAAGTACAGAGAGAACTTGTCTGTTAAGCTTTCTGTCATACAAGAAGTCAATGTTTGGAAATCGCTCAAGCACAAGAACATACTAGCCCTAGTCAATTACAAACAAGGTGAAAAT
Source organism: Hanseniaspora clermontiae (assembly GCA_030567235.1). Taxonomy (NCBI): domain Eukaryota; kingdom Fungi; phylum Ascomycota; class Saccharomycetes; order Saccharomycodales; family Saccharomycodaceae; genus Hanseniaspora; species Hanseniaspora clermontiae. The sequence goes on along the minus strand of JAJLRV010000157.1, from coordinate 15,871 downwards.
GCTATGTTCTGTTTAATGGAAAGGATCCACGGAGGAACCTTATATGACTATGTCGCTAAAAAGTGGTACAACAATGAACAGCAATTCCCGTCAGACGTAAGAGTCAAGCTGATAATTGACTACTTGCTGCAAATAATATCTGGACTGAGATACATGCACGAAGAAATGGGGGTTGTGCATGGAGACTTGAAGCTGGAGAATGTTTTGATCTCTGAAAACAACAGGGTTCTTCTTTGTGACTTCGGAATGTCCAAGTTCCTTCCAAAAGATAAAACTGCCAAAAGACCGGAGTTTAAAAAGCACAGCTCTTTTGGTAACCTGAAATACATAAGCTCACAAAGCAACATAGAAAACGGATTGAAAAACACAGCTATGCGGAAAATAATTAATAACAAAAAGCTGGCACATGACGATACAGTCCTAGGAATATCATCGTTTGACGACAATATTGGCCCAGCATACCAGTCAACATCTTTGGTTCTGGAGAAGGAGAAAAGCACCTTGAATGAAACTTTGTCTATAAATCAGATAGGTTCTCTGCCTTATGCTGCGCCTGAGCTTCTGAACAAAAAGAGCCCGATCAGTGAAAAAACTGATATTTGGGCTTTAGGCGTGGTGATCTATACCATGTGTGTTTACAAGCTGCCATTTCAGCATGAGTTTGAACCACGTCTGAAGCTTATGATTGAAAAAGCATCATACGATCACAAAAAGCTCACAGATTGTATGATGAAGAGCTATCCATCGTTATGCTTTGTGACTGAAGGATGTCTGAAAAAGTCTATAAACGAAAGATGGAGTCTAGAAAAGATAGAAAGAAATCTAAAGTTCTGAATGGACCATATGTATATTGACTACTTATTCTTTTTCTTTTTTTTTTTAATGATTAAACTTCATTTTTTAATAAGCTTGCGTGTGTTCACGTGATTTAAACCTGATGGAATCAAACCAAGAAAAAAACAGCGAAAAAAAAAAAAAAAATTTTCTTTTTCTTCAACTCAAGGATTTCTTCTTCTAACATTTCAACAAGAACGACAGTTGTTTCAAAAGAGAAGAAGAAGTGACCGAATACTCCAAACCATTAGATAACCTACATCAGCAAACAACAGAATGATTAATTTGAAAGCTTTATTGAGATGTGTAGACAGCACAGGTGCCCAAGTCGTTGAGTGTATCACAGTTCTAGGTAAGAAGTCCGTGCACCATGCCAAAGCAGGCGATAAGATTGTGTGTGTAGTGAAACAAGTAAAACCATCTACAAATAGCAGCACAAACCTGGTCAAGAAGGGTGAGGTTTGTCATGGAGTCATTTTAAGAACAAAATACGGAACTCCACCAAGAAAAAACGGTATGACCATAAAATTCAGCGATAATGCTGTTGCCTTGATAAATAAAAATACTGGTGAACCATTGGGTCAGAAGTACGATCCAAACTCTAACCTTATTGCCAAGGAAGTTGAAAAGAACTTTCCTAAAATGGCTGCTGTCACCGACAAGAAGATCTAGTTTAGTTTAAAAGGCAAACAGTGTATGATAGCTTCTGCTGAGGTTATTTTTTAAAGAAATTGAGAATCAGTTTTAGGCAGGAAGCTTTACACTGAATTTTTTAGGAATCATAGAGCATGGCCAGTATCGAGATGTGTAAATATCAAGGAATAAAATATAATAATAAAAGAACGGTGTAAATAGATTTTATACTTGAATCTGACCGGAAGTATATAAGAACGATGTATAATTCAAGTTAAGAATTCAGTTATTGATTGTGGTAGAGTAATCACAATCGTTTAATGAAATGTTGTTTTTGTTATAGAAAGAGTGGTATGTGTTTATGAGCATCTGTAAAATGTCTGTCATAATGAACAAATATTCGGATATAAGTAATAAAAATTAAACTATAAAATGTTTACAAATGAAAAAAATAACATTTTTATTAAAAAAGTATTTTGATTAAGTTAAACTAATCAACTAAAATATACCAATATCTGCAACAAATACTTATTTTGTTTATGTAAACATTTAATTAGGAATTATAATAGCGAATTTTTTTTTGATTTTGCCAGTGTCTTTCAAGACTGCGACTTCTCAAATTAAACTGAGCTGCACGTGCTACTATAACAATAACAAAAAAAAAAATTAAAACCACTGCTTCTCATTATATACATGGTCTAAACATTGCCTCTATAAATAACACAACAATGAGTTCTTTTCATCCAGTTGGAGTTCAAAACATCCTTCACCAAGACTCTCTTGTTCGGGTTCGGATGCAACATTCTGTACAAACATTTCTTTCTCAACATCTTCATTTCGGAGTTGACATGTGTCATTTCTTCAAATTGTTCATACTCACCTGAAATGATTTCCTGTTGCTTGGTTTCGGCATTGTATGGAATAACAACCTTCAAGGAGTCCACAAACTCAGCGTAGTCTGGGTCCTTTTCCTTGTTTGGAGATTTCCATGGGTAATGGCCTAACGCCATTGTGACATATATTATACCAACAGCAAAGGTATCCACCAGTCTAGGATCATACTGCTTGTGTGGAATAAACTGCTCAGGCGACATGTAAGGCTCGGAACCAAAACACCCCTTTTGGTAGTGAGGCTTCTTCTCCCAGGCTGTTTGGAAAACACAAGATGTACCGAAATCACTTAGCTTTAAAATACCGTTGGGTTTTAACAAAATGTTCTCAGGTTTCAAGTCACAATGGGCTACACCGTGTTCATGCATAAATGCAACACCATTAATGATTTGCTTCATGAAACAATCAATTTCTAGTGGATGTAAAAGAGTGTGTTTTTCTTGTTTTCTGAGGATCAATGACTCTAGCAAGTTCTGCTGGGAACCAGTTAACTTTTGTTTTTCAGGAATAGCTTCGTTTCTGCTTTGCCCTTCCGGAGTGTTTGAAGTAAAACTAGTACCACCCTCCATCAAGTTTAGAGTATCACCGACAAAAACAGGCCCTGGACCAATTGGTGGTAGTTGCGTTTCCCTGGAAATCGTCTTGCCGTTTCCATTGACAGCAGTTCTTTTGATAAGAGAGTGCAAGTCACCAGAAGGACAGAATTCCATCACTTGCAAGAACTTGTTGGAAATGTTATCAGATTGATACAAGTCAAAGATTTTCAAAATGTTTGGATGTCTACCAATGTTGTTCAAAGCATGACCAATAACAAACTCGGATGTTAGTCTGGTGCAGAACTTGGCATTGTAGTCTCTGTTTCTCCTCTTTCGATGCTTGGTTAGCTTGAATCTAATGTTATCGGATAAAGTAGCGGAATTGGAGTCGCTGTCAGCTTCGCTGCTGTCGCCATCCGTATGGCTACCGTTGCCGCTGTCATCGTCATCAGAATCCAGCTTTCGAACATTTTTTCTGTCAGCTTGGAGTTCTTTGACTGCAAAAAATACACTTTCTCTAAATCTGAAACTTTTTTTAGCAATGTTATCAATTACAAATGGGGTGTTGCCTTTAGTTTCAGGGTCCAAGTTCTTTTTCAATTTTCTACAAGTAACTTTGACGACACCATAAGAACCTTGGCCCAAAGTACCGGCACAATAACCATACTTCGAAATGAACTCAGATTCTTTAATTTCGCCTGTCACAACGGGAGCTGCTTCATGGTCATCAATGATTGTTTTCATTCTAATTGTCAAATCGTTGATCAAGTGCAGTTCATCCTTTGATATAGCAGCTTTTGAGTTGACTATACAAGGGGTGCCAGCTTCATTGGATTCCGTTTCACCAAGGTTACTGGAGCTTTGTGCATTTTTCTTTCTTTTCATTGAGCAGTAGGCATCTATCTTTACTACTTGCTTGTAGTGAGGCGCACTGCTGTTAAAAACATTATTGGTTTGGATTTCATTTTTTGATGGGATGTATCCTTTACTTGTTTGCATAAATACGTTCGACTTTTCGTCATTTTGGTCCTTTGATTGCTGAGAGGTCTTGTTCAACTTGAAAAGAGTGGATATGGAGAAACTTGGTGCGTCTTTAACTCTTTGATCGATGGCTTCTTTCATGGCTTCAGGGTCTTTCAACAAATCTGGGTTAACATCTATCAGTGGCAATGCACTTAATTTATGTTCATGAGTAAAGTTTCTGTATAACCTGAAAGTTTCCGACTCCCAAATCATATGTCTATTATTTACAGCTATACCTTTTCCATCGCCATGGGGAACACCTTTTACCATTGTTGAAGATCTCTTCAAATGTGTGGTGCTATCAGAGCTTGCACTGCCTGCCAGGTGTGGGTGAGCAAAATTGGCTTGACTTACAGACATTCCTCTGTTTCTATACTGTTTCAATGATCTTTGAGGCGAGAGTGATGATTCTCTTGATAAGTCTTGAGGAGAACTGCCCTTTGATTTTACCATTTGTGGGGGTTTTGTTTTAGGTCTCCCTCTTGATGAGGATCTTTCACCTAAGGAGCTAAGGGACGACAAACCCGAATCTGAGGTGGCATTTTGTGATATGTTTGTGCTTATAGCATGGAGTTCTTGGTCAATCAGGTTATTTACAGAAGCATCAGAACCTGATACCAAACTTTTCCCTGACGAAAGTAAGCTAGGGCTACTTTGCTTGATCATTGGAGAATTTGGAGTTGGGTTGTCGTATGCATCAGAGCCAATTTTGGATCCTGAATCCACAGACGAATCATTGCTTAGCTGTGATTTCAGTTGTTTGTTTCCTTCTCTGGAGTTCAGAGCTGCGCTGTTTAATGTTGCAGCATGAGAAAGAGATTGTTCTCTTTTGTTGGCATTCAAATTACTTGCGGAGTTGTTATTTAAGCTAAACAAGTTCTTGAAGGACTTGGAGAGAGATTTTGCTCTATGAATACCATTATCGTCTACAGGAATGGTTCCATTATTTATGATATCTTTTTGAGCCATATAAAGTTATTTTGAGGGCAGATGAGAATTTGGTGGATGTTTTACTCTTCTTCTTTGGTGGATCACAACCTCGTGTTTTATTTTGTTTATAAAGAGTGTTGTTAGGTTTTCTGGAAAATAAAACTACAATCTAATTATCTGTGTTGAGGTGAGTTTTATGAGATGATGTTGTTACAGGGAAAACAAAGTGTTAGTGTGTGTGTGTGTTTTTTTTATTTTTTTTGCTATTTGCTAAGTGAAGAAAAAAAAAACAGGAGGTTTAAAGATGATAAAAAAGATGAGATGATGGGTAGTTAATGTGTAGCTACTTAGCAATAATGGCAATTGAATGAGGTTTTTTGGTGCTTGATAGAATTGTCAGTGAATTGAATAAGACAAACAATCCAAGTATTTGATTTCTAGGAATAGTAATGTTTTGATAGTTACACTGGCATTACTAATTTTCCATGCATACACGTTTAAGTTGAAGGGGGCAAAAAAAAGAACAAAAAAAAGAAAGAAAAAGCAAAAATGAGCGAGCAAGCAAATCACCATAGTGCGGCTTACGAAATCCGCCGCTGATAATATAAATGTTTTCCTAGCAGTACAAAATTACTAAAATTAAGTACACCTATATTTTGGGACACAAAAATAGCGCCATCAATACTCAAGTCCCAAAAAAAACAAACAATAAAAAAAAAGAAGTATATGGGAAAAAGTGACAGGGGAGGATTAAAAAAAACACACACCCTACGCATAACTGCGTGTAGGTAGAAACAATCACGTGGGAATGCTGGGGGGTTTACAGCCGATAACAGAACCCGCTAATTAAGTTTCCTATTTCAGTAAATATAGGCGCACACAATAGATTTATTTAACCTTCCTAATACAGTAAACTCGTTTAAAATTAGAAATTGATACACGTGAACTTTAACAAAAAAAAAAAAAAAGAATTGCAAAAAAACAAAAATAAAAAAATTCAAATATATCTATTCATTATATACACCAACATACATTTTCCGTGTTAACATGAGTGGCTCAACCCTTAATTATATCAAAAATTGGCCCAGTTTCTGAAATATATGTTCATTATGTCTTTTGTTCCACACAGGAAGCTTAGTTACCGGAAACAAAACCTAAGGCCATTAAACCAGTGACCAATAAGGACAACTTCCAGTTGACACTGACACCAGCAGATAGAGCAGAACCAGCGTTCTTAGACTTGGTGGAAGAAGCTTTAGTGGATGCACCAGTTGTGCTTTCAGAAGAAGCAGAGGCCTTGGAAGAAACAGAGGTCTTAGTGTAAGTGGAAGTAACAGAAGAAGCAGCAACGTTTCCGGCGGAAACTAAGTTAGAAGCGGTGTGAGTAGCTAAAGAAGAAGAAGAGGCCATTGTTATATGTTTATTTAAAAAAAAGAGTTTAAGAGTGTATTTTCTTTGGTCTTTATTATTAACATTTCTTAAAACTTAATTCAACTTTTAAAAGCAACTTAAGGGTGATCTTAAATAAGTTGGAAAAAAAACAACATTCTATTTATAAAAAAATGAATATTATGACAGTATGCTAAAAATACTCACAAAGGCTGAAGTATGTCAACAACATCCTCTGAATTTTTAAATAATTTTCTCCTCTTCCTCGTCAATGCGGAAGTTCTGTGTAGCCTTGAAATATTCCCATTGTTGACGTGCTTAACTGCTTCTAAAAATACCATCCAAACTTAACAATTCGCGTATTGGTAAAAAAAAAAAAAGAACCCACAAACCAGTTGTGACGTATTTGAATTTCCTAATTAAGGAGTATAATTAATTTTCCGTAGGCTTAGTTCTTGGCTTGTGTCTAGCACAGATTTTTTTGTTACTTTTTTTTTCTTTTTTCATGTGTTTTCTAAAATAGG
>JAJLRV010000156.1:0-52465 GCA_030567235.1 Hanseniaspora clermontiae | reverse complement strand
GGTAGAGATATGTTAAATAATAATGAAGAATATTATTTAAAAGAAGGGAAGTGTGTATGTTTACTTGGTCTTGGGATTCAAGACTTATTCTTTTTATTTAAAAAACAACTGAATCAAAAATATAAAAAATTAAGAAGAAAGTGTATTTCTGATTATCAGTTTTCGAACACCCCAAGTATTTATAACTAATCTATCGAAATAAAAAAAAAATGCATAAATAACCTGATTAAAAAAACACATTCTGCCCAGCAAAAAAAAGAACACGTTTTACGCCATTTTTTTTTTTTATAGGGTAAAAAAAAAAATAGATGGTTATTTATGAAACCCAGCTGTATGATTTTATTTTTTTTTTGAGGCGATATATTTTCAGATGTGGATTTTTTTTTTAGCTCACCTTTTTTGATATAAGGGAAAAAAAAAAAAAAAAAAAAAAAACTTGGCAAAATCTACAATGGAATTAAATTACTTGAAACAGATATTTAAATTTTTGGTCTTTGCAACGTCTTTTCACCCACACCTTTATTTTTTTTTACTGTAATTTGACTGTATCTTGCGGTAAGGTAACACTGTTTCACACCTCTGTGATGAAACATACACTTTTTCTGATTGAATTCTCTTAAGCGAACCAGAATTAAGCTCCGATTCACTCGAGCAAAATGTTTCATGTCCAAATTGTTACTCCTTTTTATGAAAAAATGGTGACACCGACAACAAGTATATAATCATATCTACATTCCACATAACAAAAAACAGGTGAAACTTGCTAATTACCTTTTCCGGGAATTTTTTTAACCCAAGAAAATACATAACTAATTCTCCATTCCAAAAAAAAAAAAACCCTCCTATAAGAGAAAAAACTGACATTTGACTCCTTTTTTTTTTCCTCAGAGAATTTTTTTTTTTTCCTGGGCACTGGTTCATTTCCTTAGAATATACCCTACAACCACACACAATGAATAATTCAACCAAAGCTTCAGCCAGAATTAATAAGATTAAATTCTTGATTAAACCTTCGCTTTTAAATCGCTCCTAAGATCATTGCTTTAGACGTGCTGTCGTCAAAATCTTTCAATTCTTCGATCAGCAAATAAACGTCTTGACTTAAATTTAGACCCATGATCAATGGGAATGTATTACTTAGATCAAGATAATTCTTGTGACGTTTTTAAAAATAGTATTATCTTGCTTTCTTGAACTACGCAATCAGTTCAGCTTTCTCATGCAATGTGGGTTTGAAATAAAAATAAATAATAATCCTTTCTCATCTTAAAATGTAGAGATAACAACAATTTTCAAGAATAATAATCATTACGTCGTTGATTGCTAATTCCAGCGTCTTTTTAGCTTAATGGGTGTGTCTTTTTTTACAAATATGTGCCATGGATAGACTTTTAACACGATTATTTAGATTATTTCAAGTTGCTTTTTTTTCCGACCAAGATCAAGAAATAGCAATAGGGCATTGTAATCTTATCTGCAGCAGTCGAAAATCCTTATTGATTTTTTCTCTCTGTTTTGTCCTATTTGGGACCTTGGTCAATACTGGCAAACTGGAAAAGTTATCAATCAAGTTTCTTGATAGCATGTGCTCAAGATCAATTTTATCGTATTTATCCATATTGCATTACCTCTCTTTTCTTGATTCGCAAGATCTATGTTGCTTGTTTCTTATTGCGTGTTCGTCAAATGTTTCACCACAGCACAATCATGCATCACCAGCAATCATTTTGTTCTCACTCTTGATAAACCTTGTAGCAGAAACAGATAGTTTATTGTTCTTTATAATCAAGCATTAAGGGTTGATCGATTATTTGCTTTCCCGATCTAGCCATGAGACTATATGACAAAAATCCAATTTTTTTTTTTTTGTCCCCCACTGGTTTTTTTCCCCTTTCGCGGTGATTAGATTACAATCGGACCCTATTGTTGCTTTTTTTTCTTTTTTGAATATATTATCTATTTTCGTGTATAAAGCCTATTGCATTTTATTGATCTGTTTATTAAAAACATATTGTTGTTGTGAGTAATCATGGCAAAAAAAAGTGTCTAAAAATAATCACTGTGTTCTGAAAGATAACAGATAACGTATGGGCTTTTTTAATTTCAGTGAAAAAAAAAATTTTTTTTGAAAAGGTTGCATGATTTTGAACATTAAGGTAAAAAATCATATTCCCTAAAAAATCATATTCCCTAAAAAAACAAAATTCAACTAAAAGCTGTAAAAAAAATTAAAAACTGATCTAGTATACAAATAAATAGTATCTTTACATAAACTATGCTAAATTTTATGGATAATAGTTACAGCCAATCAATATCAACCCCCAGTGGTATTTTTGTGTGAATAGTATCTAAAAGAACCAACACACTTAACACCTACTATTCTAGAACATAAATGGATGCTGGAAATTATCTTACACAATAACAGCTTGATCCCATCAACAATTATTAAGTATCTGCCTGCCATTAAACTCTATTTATTCTTATAATAGACATGTTAGGTAAATAAGTTTTTGCAAAAACAAATAGATTTATTCTCTAGTTTTCTTGTTTTGCAGCCATAAGACCCACCCTCGTAGAACACTAGATTTGCATTGAAACCTTAACCCTCTAGAACAAAAAAAAAAAAAAAGATTTTTAAACGATCACGTGAACCCACTTGGTAGCGTGTGTGATAAAAAAAAGAAAATTTTTTTTTTTTTATTCTTTGAAAGAAAAACTCACCCCGACATTTCATTTCTCCTATTTTTTTTCAGAAAATCATATATGCAGTAACATTTCTTTAAAAAAAAAAACAAACCCCCAAAACAATATCATCAAATAGATTTTGATCAGTATTTGTTTTACTGCAAGAAGTACTTGTTTGAATATATATACTTATAAGAATATATATATACCTCTTTTTGTTTGTTCAACAAAAGCCAACAAAGAAGCAGCAAGAAAAGAAAAACAATAACAATACGTGTACAGAAAAATCTTTAAATTTTTCACTTAATAACACAACAATAATAAAATGATTGATAATGTCAATTTGATTTTCCAACTTCAGGCTCTACTGGGTAGAGAAAGATGGATCAGATACGCATCTGTTCTCTCGCAATTCATTGTGGGTAAGATAACGCTGGATGAAATGCATGAAGAACTAACAGAAAACGTGCTTTGGAAAACGGACATACTGAAAATAAACGAAGTGCTCTTCAAGGATATGGATAAAATCACCGACTTGAACAAAAAAAAGAACCAAAAAGCAAGAAAGTCATACATCAACAAGAGGTTGAAACTGTTGGATCAAGTCAAGACCTTAAAAGAAAAGAAGCTGTACATCAATAAGAAAATTATTCTTATCCACAATAGATTGGTCATAGCCTTGCTAGGTAACATAGCGGAGGAGATTTTGGTCCAAGGCAAACCAGTGATACCTGAATCTACTCTTGAAAACAAGTCATCAAGAGTGCAATCATCCCTGGATGTTAAGCTTGAGACAAACGATGAGTCTTTGGATAACACCATAAAAGCATCTGTAGAAACCTCTGAGGAAAAGGTCATTGAAGAAACCACACTGAAGGGGATTTTCACCATAGATAATGACGCTTTGGATGAGCTTGAGCAACAGCAAAAAATCATGAGAGCTAACAAAAGCAAGAGCTCTGGATTTGATGGTTTGAGTGCAGAGGAGCAAAAGAACCTATTGAATCACAAAAACTCGAATTTAATCTTCTTGAACAAAATTCTGAATACTTTCTCCCCTGAAGATAAGCTAAGACTCTCCAGAATTCAAAAAGAAAGCGGTAAAAGAGGTTTTATCAATTCAACTGTGTTGAAAGATAAGCTAAATTCCATGCTGAAAGTTCCTACAGGTAAAGAGTTCATAGCAGTCAATATAAACGGTCACATTCCAGGAAGATATTTGGCAGATCCGCAGCTTGCTAGAAACAACAGCATCCAGGCATTGTACAATATTACCAAGCAGCAGCAATACGAAAACTACATACGAATGATGAACCCTGCATTGTCCATAAACAAGTTGTTTGACAACAAATACATGAATTCATATTTAGAAGAAAACGGACTTTTAGAATATAATCAAAAATTTAAAAACAACAACAACTCCCACCTGAAGCTGACGGATGTTCACTTTCCACTGGATGGGTTTCTGGGCACCAATCAATTCTCAAGGGACATCACTAAAGGCTACGAACAGCCTCTCTGCAAAGAGTTGAATGACTTGCCTGACATTGACAACTTGAACCATAGACTGGTTGGTGAGATCAGGCAGCTCGGTATGATTGGTAACGTTGCCCCTGGATGTTCTGAGATGTTACTGCTTGGTCTGCACCAGTACTTGTGTGACATAGTAGAGGAAGTCCACGATGTAATCAAATACAAAAAAAAGAAGTTCTCGGAGCTTTACGAGTTGAATGAAAGGGGTGAGTATGAAAAGGTCGATATCTTCAATACTAAAGAAACCGCACAGATAGAGGAAATTCAAGAGCATCAAGAGCAAGAGGTCGCCGGTATCACTTGTGAAGACGTCATGGATGCTTTGAATGTGAACCCTTCACTGATCCATCAATCAGTCATGCCAAAGGACTTCATCATGAGGGAATTCATAATTAATGATGATGAGTTGGTTAAGCCAAAGTCTGTCATTGATGATCTCCTCATTTTTGAATCTGAAGAAAACAGACCCGTCATGGGCACTTCAGCTGCAAACCAGCAGGGAACCCAAGAAGAGCTGATGTGGATCCTTAGAGATACTTTAATGGACTGATTAGTTTTTTTTTTATATATATATAATCACTTCTTCAGTGTTTTTATTTTGGCTTGGATAGTATTTATAAACTTTGTTGTTTGTGAATGTTTTTTACTTACCTTTTGTTCTTCAAGCTCGTACAATTTGCACTCTTCTTTCAATTGCTCTAAACGTTCGTTCAATGGCTCCATCTTTTCCATCCCATATTTCATAAGCTCCGATGACTTCATTTGGGCATCGTCCATTAGTGTGGACAACAAAAATTGCTCATCGATTATTTTCTGTTTGATGCTTTGCAGTTCACTGTCCAGTTCTATGTTTTCTTTTTGAAGCTTTTCGGACTCATTCAACTTCTCTATTCTCGTAGTTTCAAGTTGCTTGTTCTCTACAAAATGCGGATTGCTCTCGATGTATTGAAGCTTCTCCACTTCTATTTGTTGCAATCTGTCGTGTTTTAATTTTTTCATTTGTAGCTCTTCGTCTGCTTTCTTTTCTTTGATATCCAATTCCAAGCCTTCTAGTTTCTTTTCCGTTTCTTTTTTGGCTTTTACCAGCTCTTCTAATTCTTTATTAGCTAAGTTCATCTTTATCTTCCAGTCATTATATTCTGATTCTAATTCCTTAATTCTGCTATCCAGCGCTTCTTTTTCTTTCTTTTCAAAGCTCTTCAAATCAGCCTTCAAATCATGTTCAATGTTCCCGAGCTTTTCGTCTATTTGTTTTTCGACAAACTCCTTCATTCCATTCAACCTTTCGATTTCACCTGAGTGGAAAATATTATCGTCATTCAATCTAGATATTTTTATTTCCGCTCTTTTGATCTCATGTTTCAGCATCGTTATCTCAGAAGAGTAGTTCTCCATTTGTTGCGTTTTCTTTGATATCTCCTTTCTCAATTCATTAATTTTGTAATACAACTTCTTGTTCTTTTCAGTGGTTTTATAAAGAGTATTGGGATCGTTATAAGTATTCCCGATGAAAATCTCTGATTTCTCTAATCCCATCGTCTTTGTGGGCTCTTCCTCACTGGATTTAGTTCTCAAAAAGCTCTTTTTTATGTTTATCAGTGGTCTATAGTCATTATTTGTTTTATTGTAATCGTTCACAGTAAATAAGTTTTTCAAATCGTCTTTGTTGACAGGATCATCATTTTTTCTTAGTTTTGTCTCTATTAATTGCTTATTGAACGATTTATTATTAGTTCTCAATGGTGCACTGCTTGACTTCTCGGCATTAAAGTTCGTCAGTAAGGAATCAGCTTTTTCTATGTTTAGGGGTATCTTTCCAAAGCTCTCAAATACATCTGCGTTTTCCTTCATCTTACTATTCAAGTCATAACTCTTGAAAGATGCCCTCTTTGAATTTGCAAATTGCTGTTGATGTGCACTAGGAGATCTTGCTTTTTGGGTATATGATAGAGGCATACTAGATTCAGAGATCATATTATCATTTGACTGGCTAATATGCTGTTTCTTGTTCGGTTTGGTTAAGTTGTTATCAAGCTTGGGAAAGGCTAACTTTCTTTTACTTCCAGTTTCAGGCTTCGATAAAGTCTTTATAAACTTCTTGTCTTTTTCCATGATGTAAGATATGTTGTATTAACTCCCAAAAATAAAAAGTTTTTAATTATTTAAAACAAAAGTTCCGATCGTTAGTATAAAACTAATGCTACTATAAGTGTATGTGTGTGTCTCGGTTTTCTTTTATCAAAAAATAAATAAATAAAAAAACTCGATGGATACTTTTGTTTTGAAAACGCCAAAAAAATGTTTCAAGAGCGTATCACAAAAAAACCAAAATCAGAGCTAAGAGATAATAAGGCGATAGTATTGGACATATCTGTAAGAATAAGTTACTCGTATCAATTCCAATTTAAAACTTCAGCAGTGGTGTTTTATTATTGAAAGTTGATCATACTTTTAATTGAATTTATGAGGACAATAGTGAAGTTCCGAATCACTAAAATCAAACTGCTTATATCCGCTTTTTCTTTAATCATTGTTGAATTATGCAAAATGGCTTTGATTTTAGAGAACTTGACTCTCTATTTCGTTTAGCAAAATACATGCTCTATTTGAAGTGACTTTATTTACATTGATTACAAACCTTGTGGAGTACATATGGTTATTGATGTCTCTGAACTACGTAAGGATTTCTTTTAATGATTTAACATTGTTTTCAACATTTAACAGATTCAACTCAATAAACCACTTAAACAAGCTTTGCTCTTATTGGCAGTAAAAAAAATTAATAAATAAAATAAAATCTTTCTTTTTTCTTTGCTTCTTTATTGAAAACTTTTCAAGAATGAACTCTTTGTTACACTTGTAACTATGAGAAAGAAAATTCACAACAATAAAAGATCTAACTATTACAATAAAAATCATTTCTAAACATGCATTTAAATTTCAATACTGTAAGTACAGTTTATTATAATCAGTCTATACATTGTCTGAAGCAAAAAATACATAAACGTCCTCATTGGCTGTGTCATTGAACTACCAAATACATGTGAATTAATATTTTTTCTGTGTACAAAAACATTTGATGTGCAGAGGTAAAAAGACAGACTTCCAATAAATAATTACAAAGCTCGTATGGCGCAGTGGTAGCGCAGTAGATTGCAAATCTATTGGTCCTTAGTTCGAATCTGAGTGCGAGCTTGTATTATTTATTATTTTCTTTTTTTGGTTTTTTTCTATTTCAGCGCTACACATTTTTGTTGCTGCATTTTCAAAGGAAAATCTAATTTACCCTATTTTTTTTTATTATAATTTTTTTTTTTTTGACATGCACGACACACAATTGATCTTATCTAGAAAATATATTAACTCTCTCCCCCCAATAAAACAACCATACCGCAAAGATCAAAATCGAATGAAATATATATTGTTTGAAACATATTTAGCTACAATCACTGGCGATAATACATCTTCAGAAGTGGATCTACCCAAGGCTTTGGAAATGTCTGATGGATTGAGATCGAATTCTGTTTCTGAGCTTCAAGCAAGAGGTGCGATTATCAGAACCCTAAAAGAATTTGCAGCCTTCAATTCCAACAATAAGAATAAAGTCCACAAACTATGGCAAACTCTCCATATTATCATGCTGAACTCGGGAACAGCATTTGTCAAGAGCTTCTTCTACAACATAGAGTTTTTGAGAGTTCTCCAAAGCCACATAACTATAGTGGAAGAAAAAAGACTGACTGGCCAACTCAGGGATTATAAAGAGTTGAGAGACTGTCTCTGGTCCATATACCTGGACCTGAAAGTTTATTCTGAAGGGATGCGCACACCACCATTCACCAACATCAACAGAATTTTGGAACCTTTGGAAGACCGTAACTGCTACCCACCCCAAGAACTGGTGGAAAATCAAGAGTCATTTGAGAGTTTGGAAAAGAAGTTGCAGTCCAAGACACCAGCTGAATGGATAGAGTCTGAGCAATGTTTGATATGTGATAATAGCTTTGGATTATTCAACAGAAAACACCATTGCAGAAACTGTGGGGGTGTATTTTGCAATGACCATTCATCGCACTTCATTCAATTATTGGACTTAGGCATAACTGAAAATGTCAGAGTGTGTGATGACTGTTACAAGCTGTATGATAGTAAAAGCTCAGGAGGTAGTCGTAGAAAAGGGAAAAAACATAGAGACAGAAGAGTGTCTGTCCATGATAGCTTTGAAGATGATTTGAAGAGGGCAATTGAATTGTCTTTGAAAGAATCTGAGAGTGCAAATGCACCTGAAGCAACCCCAGCAGAATTCAACACTGATGATGAGGTTGAGTTACCTGGTGAATACATGAATGAAGATCCTGAATTCAAGGAGGCCATAATCATGTCCATCAAGGAAGATAAAAGAAGGGAAAGAGAGGGGAGATTGGCTTTGAACAGGCCGCATGAGGAGATTGTATCCAAGGAGCCAACCCCTGAACCAGCTCAACTAGACCCCATAAATGAAAAGCTTTCAAACAAGCAGCTGAACCAAAGCATTGCTGATCTGGTGTACAAGATGCAAGAAAAGGACCAAACGGAAGAGAAGACTTTGGATGAGTCCATCATCAAAGCACAAAGATTGAAGGAATTGATAGATAAAGAGACAAATGAGCTTGAAAGAAAGTATCAAATGCTAAAGGACTTGAACAAGCAAGTTGATAACAATAAGATGGACTTTGATACAAACCTGGAAAGCAAGTTTACAGAAATAAGAAAAGAAGAGAATGTCCAGCAATATATGCCAAGAGCTGCCAGCAATCCACAAATCCAAGCTCCTGTGTTGGAAGAGGAGGAAGTCAATCCATATGCAAAGTACTACATGAATCCGGTGCCAAATGTTAGCAAGGCTGAGGTACCCAAGATTGTGAACCAAGAACCAATAAGCTATAGGGCTGTGGAGGATAGTGTTTTGACTCAGCTCGATGGTCTATCTTTTAATAGAAGTCAAGAAACAGCAGAGCCTTCTGTTGTTCAAGAAACACCGCAATATGAAGAACCTGAAGAACACCACATAACCAAAGTTGATTTCCCAACAGTGCCTTTGAACAAACCACCAGTCAATGATGTTGAAGAAGAAGAGGAAGAAGCCCCAATGCTCATTGAATTTTAAGATTCAAGAGCTATTTTTTTAAATATATTCAACAAATTAACGGGTTACATATACATACAAACTTTATATTTAAAAATCATATCAGAATTCTATTTCTTCGATTCTCTTTTTGCAATCTTTACATTCTTTGGTAATACAAGAGGTTGCCTCATCGATGTTGACAACTACCCACTCGTGGATGTGGGATTTACCGAACTTTTTCAGCTGGAGTTTCTTGGTAAACTCCTGTGCTCTAGTTTTCTTTCTCATTTCCTTCAGTTGTTTTTGGTACTTTTTTTCTTTGATTGAAATCTTTCTTTCTTCTCTTCTGACCCATTCGGCATCCAACTTGTCGTGGCCACCCCATTTCTTGAATGCATACTGCTCGACTTCCTGTCTCATGAATAGAATCATTCTTGAGTAAGTCCCTGAGTGTGGGTTTTGTTTTTCCATTCTGTGGAACAATGCTCTGTCCTCCAGTTCGGGGTCTGTTAGCAAGTAATCGTTTTTGCATTCTGTTTTGGTTAGCAAGGAGTATTTTTCTGGTTTGAGGGAAACACACTTTCTGCACACTTTCCGATCAAAGTGCGCAAGAAGCTGTGAATCAAATTCAATGCTTGAGTGGCAGCTTTCACATGTGGGGAGCTCGTTGGCAGGAGCCAGCACATTTGCCCCATCAAGCATCACGTATTCCTTTCTCACAGCCATGTCGAAGTTGATTTTGTCCTCATCCTTCAATGGGTACAGGTCACCCAGCCCCACCCTGTCCATCTGATTGGCCTTGGCGAGCTTCCATTCAGAAAACGACATGCCCGCGTGTGGCATTCCACTAGAATTACCACTGGCACCTGCTCTGCTGTTTTCAGAATTTGAGGGGTATATAGAAGAATCGATGAAACCACCGTTTGAGTCTCTCATCTGGGAGAGATCGTAATCGATGTAGTCATACTTTCGTATCATCGGTTTCAATGCATTTGGTTGTGGTTTGCTGACATCCCGCATGTTTTTGTTCACGCTGTTTGATGTGTTTGGTTGTCTGCTTTGAAGAGAATGGTTTGTTGAAGATACTTTTTTGTTTAAATGAGACCCATCGGTTTGAATGCCTTTTGACTTTAGTCTGTCTAGCATTTTTGCTCTGTTCGTGTCCAGCACTGTGCTTCCGGTGTTTGTGCTTTCCATGCTGTGATTTATTGGTTATGAAATGTAAAATATCTCTCTTTTTTTTTTTCTGTTCTTGTTTTCCCAGCATTAAGGATAAAATTCTGATATCAGATTCAAGATCAAATGTCCAGTGAATCACCAGTTTAATTTTCAACAGATGTTATACCAAAAAAAAAAAAGCTGCAAGAGAATCATAAAGGGGGAAAAAAGAAACGAAGCCTATAAAAAAAAAAGAAGAAGATGGTGCGTGTTATCTGATGATTGAGTGGTTGGGTTTGTGGATAAGGCGTTTCAACGAAAATCTTCTTCTTTCTTCTTCTTTTTTTTTTGGCAGCATTAGAACTTGTTGAAAGAAAAGTGTTTCAGATGTCGTAATGGGACCCTTGTAATTCAACACCCCCAAAAAAAAATATATATATAGCTCACTTTTTTTTTGTTGATTATTCTTACAAAGCCATTCTGTGTTTGCCAAACAATATATATATATATAATAAACTCTCCATTAGTACTATACAACTACCCACCATCCATGGTAAAGTCATATTCCATGGTTGGAACTACACTGTTGATGAACTTCAGGAATATGATCAAATATGTATCAACAGCAAGGTCAGCTTCTTCATCACCAGATTCACTTTGCTGCATCTTTGTCATCAGAAGCTTCATTACATCTCCGTGCTTGCATGGGTGTATGCTGATGCTTGGTGTTTTGTTTTTGAACACAGGCAGGTCCTCTATGGTTGCTGTTTTTTTTCTGTACTCTTCAGAAACATCCTCCAGCATTTCCTTAGGTGTCAGTGGCTGGCCATCGTCGTTGTATCCCACCAAGTAAAGCTTGGGCACTCTGTAGCTTGTGGAGTATAGGATGTACAAATCATAGTATCTTTTGTTCTCCTCACTCAACACCACTGACTCGCTGTCGCTTTGTCTTTCGTTTTCCTCTAGTGCCAAGTCCTCTTCAAAACCGTAATCATCATCCTTCGAGGCCTTTGGAGCATTGGTTTTTTCATTCACATTCGCCACAACCCATACATTGTTTTCTGGGTCAAATGTTTCTGCCTCGTCTATATCGTTTTTCTTGTTGAAGACACTATCCTCGCATCTTTTGTAGCAGAGAATTTTTCTGGATACCAAGAATTGCTTCTCACTGGGCAAAAAAGATCTTATCTTCAAAGACTCCTGGCTGACTTCAGAGTCATCGATGTTCCACGACCAAGTAACGAACTTGTCCTGTAGGTAGTTGCCAGCAATTACAAACTCATTTGGTGTTATGGTGCCATTCTTGAGGTATTGGGAATCATTGGAAACGGGGGTAATGTATTCTCGCAGCTGTGATAGTTTAGAGCGTAGCATTGTGTTGTATGGTTGTTGTTTTTATTTTTGGTATATTTCCTTTAATTGTAAAACTGATCCTTCTGTATGAAGACCCTTTTTTATGGGGGAAGGCGGTTTTCTTTTTTTTCTGTTTTTTTTCTCCCAAAAGATAACGATAAAAGTGAGATTTTATAATCACATGGTAGCGATAAACTCTCCATCTTTGTTTACACCTGGTCATGTGCAATTCCCTTCTTTTGTTTACTAGTAGTCACGTTTATTATAAAAATAGTTTACATTTCAAAAAACAGTAATCAAAATAAATAAACTAATCTAAAAAAAAAAAGGCATAAGCAAAGAAAGCTATTAAAACATATGTAAACTAGTTAGCAACAGCATGTTATAATGCTGATAAAGATGAAGCTGTTCAACTGTACAAAGAATGAACAACTGAAAGAAAGAATACTCCCTCAAAAAACAAAATAGTATTCAGAATACGTATATGCGATAAAAAAACTAATAATAATTACATACGTTTATAACTGTTGTCATCATCCTTAAATACTCACTGGACTCTCCCGTTATAAACCAAAAAAAAAAAAAAAACCATAAAGAAAAAAAAAAGAACCCAGAAATTAGGTACGGTTCAATAAACCATTATTCTTTTTTTTTTTATATAACACTACCCTTTAAATTCACCAAACCATACACAAGCTACAAACTTAATACTGACATAACCGGAAAACTGATCTTACTATAGAATCACAAAATGGTCAATAAAAAAAATACAAAAGCAAAAGCAAAAACAAAACAAACACCTAAAAAAGAAGAAACACACCAGACTGAGAAACAGAGCACCTCCAAAGATGACAAGAAGTACCTTGAGAAAAGAAGAATATACTTCCTCATAGGTGCGCTGCTGGGTCTGGTGATTGCTGTTATTGGTGGCCACACCATATCAAAGTCAGACAGCGACTTCAACTTCCCCGACATAGAAGCCTTGGCATCCTTGGATTTGTTTGACTCCTGGACCCCAAAGCTAGCCAAGCTGCTTCCAAAATCTCTTCTTGAAGATGAGATATTTGGGTTTTCAAGAAAAAACAAAAACAAAATTGACTTGTCCGAGGACTTTGTTGTGGGAAAGGCCATGAAGAAAGAGAACTCATCCATATCCGCCAAGTTCCCCGTGATCATGGTTCCAGGAGTGATCACCACTGCTTTGGAATCATGGTACTTGTCTCCAACAGATGACGGCACCGAAATCTCAAGTGACAACCTCAAGTGTTATCCTGAGAGCTATTATAGAAAGAGACTGTGGGGGTCCATATTCATGTTGAAGTCGATGATATTCGATAAGAAATGCTGGTTGAAGTCCTTGAAACTGGATGAACAAACCGGTCTTGATCCACAAGGGGTCAAGCTTAGAGCTGCAGCTGGGTTTGAGTCCACTGATTTCTTCATTCCTGGATATTGGATTTGGAACAAGATCCTAAACAACTTAGGTGTTCTGGGCTACGACTCAAACAATATGTTAACTGCAGCTTATGACTGGAGACTCGCTTACTTGGACTTTGAAGTAAGAGACAAGTACTTCTCCAAACTGAAAACCCAAATTGAGCTATGGCACAAAACAAATAACCATGAAAAGGTTGTATTGTTTGGCCATTCAATGGGTGTGCAAGTCATTTACTATTTCTTGAAGTGGGTTGAAAGCGAAGGACCCCTGTATGGGAATGGTGGTGAGGATTGGTGCAATACCTACATCGACAGCATTGTGGATATTTCAGGGAGTGTCTTGGGTGCTCCAAAGGCCGTTCCAGCCCTGATTTCTGGAGAAATGAAAGATACTGTTCAATTGAATGAAGCTGCTCTTTATGGGTTGGAAGCCTTTTTGAGCAAAAAAGAAAGAGTCGATTTGTTGAGACACTGGTTCGGTATTCCTTCCATGTTGCCAAAAGGTGGCACTTTGATCTGGGGTAACAAAACCCATGCCTGGGATGACCCGTCATGCTCTGCAACCTTCAATGAAGACTTCCCTTACAGAAACTTTGGTAACTGCTCATATGGTGACTTCATAAGGTTCAGCGACACAAACGAAACCCACAGTGTCAATGCAACCTTTGACTTCATCAACTACGATGCTCCTGAGTGGTTTGTGAAGAGAACCAATGAACAGTACTCATACGGTGTTGCCCAATCCGAAGCCGAGCTTGAGGAGAACAGCAAGCACCACAAGTTCTGGACCAATCCACTGGAATTCCAGTTGCCAAAGGCACCGGACATGAAGATATACTGCTTCTATGGTGTAGGAAACCCTACTGAAAGATCCTATGTTTACAAACACTCAAACGCCTCAACTGATCCTCCTTTTGTTGTTGACTACGAGTTTGGCGGCCAAGGCGGCTCGAGATCTATTTTCCTTGCTGACGGTGATGGTACTTTGCCATTGATAACCCACTCCATGTGCCATAAGTGGGCCGAAGGCAAAAGTCCTTACAACCCAGCAGGTGTGGAAGTCAAGATTGTTGAGTTGAAACACGACCCTAAGAAATTTGATATGAGAGGCGGTGCCAAGAGTGCTGAACACGTGGATATCCTAGGGTCAGCAGAACTGAACGAATACTTGTTGAAGATTGCATCAGGAAAGGGTGACGAAATTGAGGAAAGAAAAATAACAGATTTGCAGCATTGGGTCAAGATGATGAACTGGCCATTCTGATTTTAAACGCACTGCCAATGTATTTCTTTGTTCTTAATGTATGTCGTGTAGATTATAAAGTTCAAACAGTCCCTGATTGATTAGTATTAATTTTTTTTTTCTTTTTCGTGGATGCGTTTGTTTACAAACACGAAAAAAAAAAAAATCAAGCAAGGTTAAAGTTTGCCTTTAGTATATACTGTTTTTTTTTTTTAAAACAAACACACATTACTTCTCTGCCATAAAAACCCAAGAACGTGCTTCAGAATTGGTAATACCACTAGGAAGAAGCATAATTACTGAACTAATAAAACATCATACATTACAAATCCAATCAAGCATAACCATGAATGTGCAAACAACCCATCCCTTTGTTGACATCACAAACAAATTGAACCATAAAGAAAGAGGAAGCAAAAAACAAACAAGCAATGGATACGATACATTGTCCAAATATACAAGGTCTGTGAGCCAGCAGTGTGAACGAACTAAAAACACGCTCAAGTTTATGGCTGTTTCCAGAGAACCATCATTGATTTTCTCTCCCAATAGTGCCAGCACCCAGCAAGAAATTGATGATGACGACATGGACGGCGAGACTTTGTCTGCTGAGAAAAACGACGAACTTATATACACAGAAGATAAACAGGCAGAAACAGCAAATACAGCAGAGAAGTCTTTTGAGATCAAGAGAATGCCAACGATGAACAGTCTTCCAAGCTTTTCCTTCAGCTACAGCTTTGCTCATCCAGCTGGCGAGAGTATGGGAGAAAAAAACATATCCAAAGAGAAAGTTGCTTCGTTCAAACAGAAATTGAGAGAAGCCAGACGCAGATTTGTGATGAAGGAGATGTTCTTGAAGGCTGAAAACATGGACAAACATAGCCAGCTGAGCATTAGTGCTGCTGAGTCGTTGTTGGATCTAACGAGAAAGTAGCTGAGCATTGAAGCAAACAAACAAAAAAAATGAAGAGTAAAAGCTTTTTTTTCTTTTACGTCTGCTATGAAATAGTATATATGACACTGAATGTTCCATTGGAATAACTGATATTAGATTAAGTAATGTTGAACTTAGACAACTTAGTAATTTGTTAATAGTAGTGATTTTACGCGTGTGCCTTTTTTGGGTACTCTTATATCCGGTCTTTTTTTGGTGATTTAAAGATTGCATGTATTTTCTTCTTCTTCTTGCACGTGTTTATTTCTTTATTATTTTTTTTTTTAAGGATTTATTCTTATAAAGAAAAGATACCAATCAATCCACCAAAGGAAACAACAAAACAAAAACCCATTGAAGAATAAACAGAGAGTGATTAGCAAATATGGAAGTAGAGAAAGCCATTGAAGATACCAGACAAGTTTTAGAACACGAGCTCCTGCAGCAGGTTTACGACAGAATAGTAGGGAACACAGGCAATGAAAGTTTCCCACCCATAGTACCGCAGCTGTACTATGCGATCAACGATCTAAAGGTGAGCAGCACCAGCGAGAACAATGCTGATGGGGATGTGGACATGGATGCGAGCACCAAACGGAGAAGAGATAACAGCATAGCGATAGTAACATATGACGAGGAGGAGGCAGGTGCTGCAAATATCCACACAGGAACAAACAACTTGGAGAGTCTGACAGCCCCCATCCGATACAGAATCAAGGTGTCCAAGAAGATATTTGAGGATGAGATGAAGAAGAAGCAGGATGCTATAGGAAAGGAGGTGGCTGTTGAGTCCACTTTGAGTCTGAGTGATCTGCTTAAAACCGACATAACTTCGTGGGCATTGAAGATATCTGAGATGGAGAAAGAGCTGAAGCACAAACAGGACAAGCTTGCAGTAGTGAAGGGTAAGCTTGAGGATATATTGAAGTAATTATTTGTTTTTTTTTTATTGTGTGTACTGGATAGTACGTGGTAGCTGCCCGGACACCCTGTGGTTTATTCCACAAAGGGAAGTTGTCCAGTGTCAACATTTTATTACCATCTTTTTTTTGTTTTTTTTTTCATGGAGGGAAAACGTCAATTTAACATAAAAAAAAATTTTCATACCCAAAAAAAACCAAAAACAAAAAATTGGTGCTCAGTTCACAGCAATGGTAACAAATTAATGGGAAAAAATTTTCTTCTTCTTTTTTTTTCTTCACACTACAATTCCTCAAATAATAATTGAAGTGTTAACTTTTTTTATTAACAAATATCAAAAAAAAAACCCCTGTACATTACAACCCACACATACTAAACATGTCTAACGCTGGATTACAAGTTGGTGATTTATCCCAATTCCAAAAACATTTGAACCAAGTTCAATCCACAGTTGAAGAAACCAGCATCTGGAACTCCAACCCTGTTTTCAAGTACCTAAACACCATCTACTTGACCATTGATGAAAAGAGAAGATCTTTGGACTTAGTCAACCCTGGCTCCATCGAAAACATCAGCAAGGAAGTCACCAGAGATGTCTTCCCATCATTATACCAGTTCACCGGTTTGAAGGCTGAAATCAACAAGACTTTCAGCATGAGCCCAATTTTCCAAACCTCCCACTCCTTCGCCAGCGGCTCCGAACACTTACCAAAATACGCATTCTCATGTGCCTACATCAACGACAAGTTGTTTGCTCAAAGTAACATCGACAACTCCTTATCCGTCAACGGAAGAGTCAACTACTCTTGGACCCCAACCTCCATCTCCAAGTTGACTTTGCAAATGTCCGGAAGAGCTGACCAACCAAACATGTACCAATTGGAACATGACTACCAAGGCCTAGACAACTCCTTGAACTTGAAGGTTTTGAACCCTACCTTGAGCGACAGCAACATCTTCTTGGGTGTTGGTGTTGTCTCCATTTTGCAATCCGTCACCAAGAACTTGGCCTTAGGTGTTGAATCTGTTTACTCAAAGTCCGACCCAACTCAACCAGCCGACTCCGGTATGTCTTACTACACCAAATACACCGGCTCCGACAAGTCTTGGATTTTCACCGGTCAATTACAATCCAGTGGTGCCATGTCCGCCACCTTATTCAGAAAGTTGTCCGCCAACGTCGAATTAGGTCTAGAGAGTGCCTTGAAGATGGCCATCCAACCTGTCAACCACCCAGTCACAGGTGAACCTATTGGCCACCTACCTGTCTTGGAAGGTTTGACCACCTTGGGTTGCAAATACGAATATAGATCTTCAAGCTTCAGAGGTACCTTGGGCAGCGATGGTAAAGTCAATGTATTTGCTGAAAGAAAGATATTACCAACCTTAGGTGTTTTGTTCTCTGGTGAAATCGACCAATTCAAGGGCGAATCCAACCTAGGTTTCGGTATCCAATTCGAAACTGCTGGTTCCCACGAAATCATGATGGCTCAACAAGGTTTAGATCCAAACGGTAACCCATTGCAATAATCTAGCTATTGATATGCAAAAAAAAAAGATAATAAAAAAATAAATGAAATTTTTTTAAATGAAGTGAGTATAGATAGAAAGTTCATGAATAGTACCTATAAACAAAATAGTAAAATAAAATAGACATATGACCATTCGATTTTGATTTGTCAATTTGACCATACATTCTTACTTTCTTTTAATAAGAAAATAAACACTTTATATATGAAAATAAAGAATTCCTTGTACTTAATGATTTTTTTTTTTTTTTTTTAAAGACTTTACATATCCGGTTGCAAAGCCGTTCTTCTCACTGATCTTGATGAAAGATCTGAAAAGTTCCTCTCCTCTCCACTTGAAATGTTTCTGGGTATGTTTGAATACTCAAAAGTGCTGTATCTTTTGTATCTGCTTGTGTTTTCCGAATTGACTCTTGTTGGTGACTCAAACTCACTCGAGCTAACAATCGCAGAGTCAGGTCTTATATCAATCAAAGACATTCTCTTGTAGAACTGGGAGGATGTGGAAATACTTCTCTTTTCGTGCTTTTCGATTTCTGTATCAAAGTTAAATTCATTCATCTTCATCAGCGCCTCTTTGAACATCTTCAATACATTCACCGTTGAAGTTTGACTTTTATGAGTAAGCGTGTCTGACTCGCTGCTATGTCGAGAATACTCATTGCCAACTATATGCTCGTCTTCATCATCAGACAGAAATATATCCAACTCTGCCACCTCAGTACTCTTCTTCATAAAGGTCACCAAAACAGTATCACAGAATTCCTTGCATGTACCATCACTTTCAAAGTTCAATATCCATATTTCATTTTCGCTGTTGAACCAGTACAACTTCACATTCCGATCATCTATTTTTTCCATTTTCACTTTATTGAAAAACGGCTTCAGCACTCTATCATTCTTCCCAAGGGTGATGTATTTGCCTATGCTTACTTTGTTTTCATGAATGTCGTTCATCGTTTTGATTTCGTAGATTTCCACAATATCCCTCATCAGTATGCACTTCTGCTTGTTGTCGTTACTGTCCTTAAACACAGTAATCCTGTCGTTCTTGAAGATGGTGAATCTCGTTGCTGACATAGGTCTGTTCTTCTTGACTTTGTTCATTTGTGTATCATTGTTATTCTTTGTATCGGATTTTATGTGCAATATGTTTTTCAGCGTCAATCTTTTACCACTATATGAGGAGGGTTTTAACATATGCTATTCTATAAACAATAACCAAAAAAAAATAAACTAAATGGTTACCTTTGTTTTGTAGTTTCTGGTCTTTATGAGTACCTGTATTTAACAAAACTCGCAAACAGATTTTCAATTAATCATTCCCTATTTTTTCTTTTATTTTTTTTTTAACGATAAACAACAGTATGTTTACAGCATGTGTGCAGTAAGGGATTTTCAATAATGCACACACGTGACTACAATCCAACCCCTGAACAACAAGTTCTAAAACACAATACACATCATAATATATCATAAGTGGACTACTTTTATATGCATTATATAAATCTATTCATTAAGCTCATAAAGTTTACATTAATTTATTAAACTTGAATTCAAAATTCTCAAATTCTTTCTCTGCCAACCAATTCATCAGCAATGTTTCTGATATGGGTCCAGTGTATATCCTTTGGCATTCTCTTGACCAAATCACTATCAGTTTCGTAGACCTTCTTTACTGAGGTGAACTTCAAGTGAGATCCCTTGGTACCCAAGACAGAAGCAGTTTCAACCAGTGAGTCCAAAGCTTCGTTGCTTTCGCTATATTCGGTTATACCTAGTTTGGCGTCAAACAAGGCCTTTGCAACCTCATTGGTGGCAACACTGTTCTTACCAAACTCTTCAAGGAAGTTAACAGCCTTGATTGCTAATCTGGTACCTCTGGTTCTATCAATTGGAGATGGCAATCCACCTTGTTGGACGTGTCCTGGGATGGCAGCCTTGGCATCAAAGGCACCCTTGGCTTCTTCAGTCAAGACATTGGCTAGAGTCTGAGAGTCCCATGTATTCAAAGAAGCATTGGTGGCCTTCAAGACTAGCTTACCGAATCTGTCTCTACCCTTGGCAGTCTTGAAGGATTCCTTCAAGTTTTGGATATCCTTTTCAAGTTGCAATATGGAAATGTTACCTTCTTCAGGTACATAAGAAATCTGGGCACCACAAGCCAAAGAAGCCAAAGTGGTCAAGTAACCGGAGTTACCACCTTGTACTTCAACAACAAAGGCTCTGGCTCTGGTGGAAGAAGCAGATTGCTTGATGATATCACAGTATTGCATCAAGGAATTCAAAGCAGTATCGGAACCCAAGGAGTATTCAGTACCTGGAACATTATTGGACAGAGTGGCTGGAATCAAAACCATTGGGATTCTGAAGGCTGGGTAATCTTTTCTGGCTTCTTGTAGTTCTTGTAAGGAAACCAAGGCTTCGAAACCACCAACAATGATCAAACCATCGAACTTGTGCTTTTGGAACATGGCAGCAACTTCTTCAATGCCGGCATCAGCAGCGGTGTGTCTATTGGTACCAATTTCACAACCACCTTTTGATTGCCAACCAATCATTTGCTTCCAAGTCAAGGCATGGACAGAATCATGTCTTACCAAGCCAGTGAAACCATTGTGGATGGCTAGGGCAGTGTGTCCTTGAGACAAACAGTAAGTGGTAACAGAGTAAGCAGCACTATTCATACCACCGGCTGGGGCACCGATGTTGACAATACCAATGTTCAAACCCTTGTCGGTTATTTCCTTTGGCAGAGTCTTATCAGAAGAGTTGATGGCCATGAAGTTGTTCAAGTGTTCCTTGAATTCAACATCTCTCAAAGCCATGGCCTTATCAAAGTCCTTGGCAGCAATGGCATCAGCAACTGATTTGGTCAAGGCAACCGATTCCATCAAAGGCTTTCTGGTGATTTTATTTTCGTTAACAGCAATCAATGGAGATGGAGTTTCAGGAGTAGATTCTAAGATGGCATTGACAGCTTCAACACCTTGCAAGGTAGATAGGATTCTGTCATAAGCGACAGCAGTACCACCTCTTTGAACATGACCTAGAATGGTAATTCTGGAATCTAGTTTCAATCTATTGGATAAGACTTTGTGGACATCATCACAGGTGATTGGGTTTAAGTTGTTGTCAATGGCACCTTCAGCAACAATAACAATGGTGGTTCTTTTACCATTGGCTCTGTGTCTGGTGACAATTTCACTCATTTGGTCCTCCCAAGAGTTGGTTTGAGCAGGCTTCTCTGGAATAAAGATATAGTCAGCAGAAGTGGCAATACCAGCCATTAAGGCTAACCAACCACAATTTCTACCCATGACCTCAACAACGAATGCTCTGGAATGGGAGTAAGCAGTAGCTTCAATGTAGTCGATGGCAGTACAGATTCTGTCTAGAGCAGAGTAGGCACCAATGGTGGCATCGGTGGTGGACATATCGTTATCAATGGAACCAACAGTACCACAGATGTTCAAGTGCTTGTATCTGTCATATAATTCTTTGCTGATCTGCTTGGTTTCAAGCAACTCTTGGATCAATGACGGCCATTCGGATCTGAACAAGTCAGCACCGGTAAGGGAACCATCACCACCACAGACAATTAATGCATCGATACCAGCATCAATCAAGTTCTTACAGGCAGTTAATCTTCCTTCTCTTTGTTTGAACTCCATGCATCTGGCAGTACCGATGTTGGTACCACCTTCGCTTAACCAACCTCTGACATACTCCCATGTGCATTCTTTGATATATTCAGGGCCACCCTTGACCAAACCTTCGTACCCTTCCATGACACAGTAGGCTCTGGCACCTCTGTTTATGATGGTTCTTACGATGGCTCTAACGTTGGCGTTCATACCTGGGGCATCACCACCGGATGTCATGACGGCGACGGCCTTTTGATTGGTTTCTTTCTTGCCAATATTCATTATTTTGTTTTTGTATTATGTGCTTGGGGTTTTGTTTAATTGTTATTTTTGGGAATTTTAAGATATGAGATTGACCTTTGATGTATTTTTTTTGTTGTTTTTTGTTGGAAAACAGGGAATCAGGGGTAATCGTCAGTGAAAATAAACTTCTGTATACAAATGTAAATAAAACAAACTTGTTATGGTTATTGATATAATAATGTCTCTATATTTTAAATATTAATAAAGTAATAAAATAAGAATATAGGATAGCGATTATAATATAGATGCCTTAATGAGTGCAATAGAAGCAATAACCTGATTTTTTTTTTTTTTTTTACCTGGGAGACCTTTAAAATAGTTAAGAAATCATCAGGTGGGAAAAAAAAAAAATCTTAAAAAAAAAAAAACGTACACCAAGCGGCTAAAGGAATTCCAAGGAAACCCTACAAATCCCTTATACGAATCTTTTATCCCAAAAGGGTAACACATGCCCAGGCGCTTAAAAAAACACAAAAAAAAAAAAAAACACCTTATGCTCGTATCTGAATATTTAGACTGTTCTAAAAAGGAATAATGAGAAGCAACCAATGGAATCACAGCTCCTTGAGCAAGGTCTCGTCCACCTTGAACCCATCCTTGATAAATTCTTTGTTTGTCTTCAATATGGTTATGTAAAACATGCTTTTGATCAAGGAAATATCTTTGTTGTCAAACAATACAGATGAGGGGTGGACAGACAATGCCACACTGTTTTGCATGTCCAACGTCTTTTTGAAGTGCCTGTAAACACCGTTTTTATTACTGCCTCCAAGACTCTCAAGCTTTACAAGATTGTTTGGGTACCCTTTGATAAAGCTGTACTTTATGTCATTGAAATTAGAAAATATCTGTAAGTTCTTTTCCATGTCCTCTTGGAACTCTGCACTCTCCTTTTCGTAAAACCTCTTGGTGGTATGCATCAGCTGCCTGTAAACAAACAATACTCTATTCATCATCTTGAATGATATTTTCATCTTTTGGCACCATTTTTGCGAGTAACCTGAGTCTGCCCAGTCCAGAAATATCACAAGATAGTAAAACAAATCTCCTAGGCAATCGTCTCCATTCGAGTCTTTGTATGTTATCACCTTATGCTTGTAGTGCTTGAACAAGTCCATGTCGTCATGACTTGACCCTTTGGCATCTGAATCAGTGCTATCTTCTTTGGTATTTTTCTTGGTGACAGTAGTGGCTTTAAATTCCTCTAGCATGGCAGCGATGATCCCACAGCTTCTGACACATTTGTTTGCTGTTGCTGTTGACAATACCTTTGCTATTCCTATATCGCTTGGCAAATCACACATAAACTTGCCCAGCTCAGTCAGTTCGCCTGAACCATCTATACCGCCAAGCTGCAACAATCTCTGTATCGCCAGTCTCCATTGCTTCAAACCAGGCTTATCCATCATAGGCAACTCCTTCAAAATTTCATTCAACTCAAGTCCAAATCTTAGCAACTGGACTAGTACCTTAGACAAGCTCTCACGTAGAATTTCAGGCACAGGCACACTCTTCATTTTCTCTGCATAGTCGTTTTTCGTGTACAGCCTGAAAACAGACCCTGGACCTGTTCTTCCGGTTCTCCCGGCTCTTTGGTTGGCCTGCGCCCTTGAACAGTTCTCAATAACCAGCTCTGAAATCTGTGTAGACGCATTCATTGTTTTGATTTTGATCTTCCCCGAATCTACAACGTATTTGATGTTTGGCAAGGTGATCGAGGTTTCAGCAATGTTTGTCGCTAAAATGACTTTGAAGCAGTTTTTTGGTATGTTTTCAAATATCTTTATTTGCTCCTTCAAAGGAAGGTTTGCGTATATGGGGTACAGCAGCATGTTATTTATATTCAGCGTGGCCATTTCCTTTTCTATTCTTTTTATAGCAAAGTTGATTTCATCCTGTCCTGTTAAAAACACCAGAATGTCTCCACTTTCCAATTTCCCGTCCTGAACATCTTTATAGATCTTGATGACTGTTGAAATCGCATTTTCTACATAATTTTCATCATCCCCTTCCTTTGTTAAGTAATTGACCTTTACTGGATAGTTTTTACCCTCAACTTCGTAGATTGGACAACCTCCAAAGAAGTCAGAGAACTTCTGGGCATTGATCGTAGCAGATGTGATAATTAACTTAAAATTCTTGCTCACATTGGGCAGCACTTTATACTTCATAAGAGACAAAATTATATCGTTGTTTAAGGTCCTTTCATGCGCCTCATCAATAATGATTGTATCATACTGCAGTTTATCATCAAGCGGTGTATTGTCCTCACCTTGTTTAAGTGTTTGTGTCAGTTCCTTCAGCAGAATACCATCAGTGGCGTACTTGATTTTACCCACAAAATGATCGAACTTTTCATCAAAACGAACACCATACCCAACCTCCTTTCCTAGCTGAACATCCATTTCCTTGCTAACTCTTTGGGCAATACTAATGGCTGCTAGTCTTCTAGGCTGTGTAATACAAATCTTCTTTCTGTTCAAATCAGTGGATAAGAATTGTGGCATTTTGGTGGACTTACCTGAACCGGTGTGCCCAATGATAATGACCACTTGGTTTTTGTCAATGAGGTCCATTAGTTCTTGTTTGTGCACTTCTATGGGAAGTCTTAGTTCTGCTTCATCTTCAGAATCCTCTAATTCACTTTCATCTCCAATACTATCTCCGCTGTCTGACTCAAAGCCAAAGTCTTCTTTAAAAACAAAATCAAACTTACTTTGTTGTTTTGCTTGCACCTTTTGCAAGTCAATGTCGTTTTTTTGTAATTGGGCCTTTTCCCAAGCTCCTTGCTTTTGAATTTTCTGTTTCTTAGCAGCCCTGTTGTCCATACTTGTTAAAAAAGAGACTATTAATTGTGGCTTACTTTTTGCAGGTTGCTGAGAATGCTTATGTTTGTTTTTATAATGTGAAAACTATATAGAGTGATTTGGTTCTGATTGCCATTTCGGCTTTATATTTATTTTTTTCCAAATGCATATTAGTCACGTGAGCATATTGAAAGTATTTGGGCCAAAACAAGGAAAGATTTAATCAAAGCAAAAAAACCTCCAGAACAGGCCTTATTTTTCTTCTTTTATAAACAATTGCGCCAGCTGTTTTTTTGTGTTAAGAAAAAAATGGTTATGCTTTCTAAAGATACAAAACACAATATGCTGGTTTTAGCAACCATACCATTATTTTTAAACACATAAACTCTATTAGAAGTTATTACTTGTTCTTATTTAAATCAACTCTTTGAATTACTTTATTAAAAAAGAAGAAATATAGTTACTATAACTTAAAAAACCAACAGTCTTTTAATATTTAAAATTCTTTTACATAAAAAATATAAACAATAACATATACATTTTTTTTAAAAAAAGAACAAGTCAATAAAATACTGGGAATTTATATCAAAATGAAACATTTATCAACTGCTTTATCTTTAGTCGCTTTGGGTCATTCCGTATTAGCTCAAAACTTTACGGTTACCGAAACAGTTACAATTCCTGAAACAACCATCACTATTACTGGTACTGGTATTTTAACAAGCTTAAATTCTAGCTCTGTTTCAAATACCTTTGTCAACTCAACTGCCAGCGCCAGTGATGCTGTTACAACAACTGTAACTTCAACTAACCTCAGTAGCTCAGCAACCATAATTGTTGACCCAACCAGCATCCCCACCCCTGCTGTTGACCCAACTAGCAGTGCCTTAGCTAACCCAGCAAGCACCTCGTTTGCTGACCCAACAATTTTGCCTGCTCCAGTCCCACCAATTACTTGGTCTACCGAAACTGTTTCCAAAGAAACCACATTACTATTGACCACTACTCACTGTAGTGATGACAAGTGTTTATCTGGTAGCACTGTAACTGTTTCTTCAGAGACAACTTTGCTTTTAACAACAACAACATGCTCCGATGAAGCTTGTATTACTTTAGCACCAGTGTCTTCTGAAATTGTGTACTCTTTGACATCTCTTGCCAACAGTACCACTCCACTAACTATCCCAACTGGTAAGTTAACAAAAGAAGATAAGATGCACAATGCCACGACTTCTTTAAGCGCAACAGCTACCAAATCTCATTCTGTTGAGAAAATGACTGAAAACATTGCCAACATTATGAGCACTAAAAACTTGATATCTGTGGTTGGTGCTGCCTTGTTGGCTGCTTTCTTGTAGCTAGATGAAGATCTAGAAGAGATTTTTATTGATCACAGAAGATGATCAATAAAACAATAATAATGCAGTTAAGTTATTCCTTATGTTTCATAAACAAGCGCATTTGAAAGCATGGATGTTTTTTGTCATATCAAAAAAAGAATAATAAACCTAAACTGATGGTTTATTTTTTTATTGCTATGAGTTTGATGGAATTAAGCAATCAATAGCATCGCAGCTTGAGCACTTGAAATTCATGTTTCTGAACCTATGCTTTCAATAGGATAAATGAATAAGATCAACATTAGGTACATGTCTTTTCTCTTCCTTAAAGGGGGTGAAAAAAAACTTTACTCATGTTTGACTAATCAATTTTGAAATAA
Source organism: Hanseniaspora clermontiae (assembly GCA_030567235.1). NCBI lineage: Eukaryota > Fungi > Ascomycota > Saccharomycetes > Saccharomycodales > Saccharomycodaceae > Hanseniaspora > Hanseniaspora clermontiae. The sequence continues at coordinate 26,085 of JAJLRV010000156.1, read as the reverse complement.
CCTCATTAAAGAAAGTCTCTTTTTTAAAAAATGTTTTTTATTTTTTTGCTAATCAAAGATATGCATTTTTATATTTTTACTTTTTATATAACAGATAAAATCAATTCAACAACAACAAAAAAAGTTTCTATTACTTTGATAGATAGCAAAATTTTATAAAAGCCCGAGTTCAAGCAGTCAGGGAGTGTTTCCCAACTTTGGCATGAACAAAAGAAGCTATTAAGGCTTTGAAATGGAAGATTGAACCAGCAACACAACACACATGGAAAATCTGATGGCTGTTGAAATAGTAGTCAAACTTCCCTGGCTTGTAAAAGCACTCTGGAATTTTGAACCCATATATCATAGCACCTGCGATGTAGCAGACCGCCTCGTAGAAGACGAATCCCAGCTGGACTCTGTTGATGGCTTCTTGAATACCGAAGTAGAAACAGCCTGTGATAATAGGCAGCATCCCGGAGGCAGCGAACAGGATAAAGAACAATGCTCTGACGGCCTTCCAGTCTTTATGGTTGAATCTGTCATTCAAAACAAAAACACCGCATGTGCAACCAAAGATTGTGGTCAGAATAGTGAACAGCTTACATAGAAACAAGTTGTCATGGAATCCGTAGTAAAGCAAAGATATGATGGATGTGGAGATCAATATGATGATTCCCATGTAGTCAGCCTTTGACCACAGATTGCTGACATCCTCCGAGTGCTGTTTGAAACAGTGGAAGCAACTTGAGCAGAACAAACACAAAAAGGCACCAAGCAAAAAGATGTTGACCATTATGTAGTCGATTGTGTCCATGGCTCCGTGGTCAGGCCCCAAGATCTCCGTAAGCTTCTTTTCCAGCATGAAATCTGTGAAAAATATAAGAAGGAACAGGTACATGGCACTGGGGATCAAGTGTGTCCAGATGTTGATTGTTTCGTTGTGCATCATCTTAAGACTTTTCACACACTTCAAAGAGGAGTTTGTTTCTTGCACGTACCCGTCATAGATAAACTCGTTGTCTTGCTGCCACTCCTTAAGCTGTGTCCAGTTGACTATCTGTATCTCATCTACATCCTGTTCGGACACAGCAGTCACGATTATGCTGCTGGCTCTTCTTTTTCTGTTCACGACATTGGTGGTCTTGATGTCTTTTAGGTCTTTGATTGTCACTACTACGCTGCTGGAGCTCACGGTGCTGTTTGCTCTGGATCTTGCACTCATGGTGTGGTAGTCACTGTTGCTTGGCCCTCAGAGTTGTCTCTCTATACACAAATCAGCTGAGATGATGAAGAAGAAAAAAAAGAAAAGAAATTTAAAAAGAGAGAAATCCACGGATGAAGACGCGGCTTATTTTTTCTAATGAAACTTGGCAAAAATAGTACTTTTGTTGACGGTCAACACGTGCACCAGAAAGCTTAAACGAACTGAGAAATCATCAACAAAAACAAAAATAAGAGATTCAATCGCAAAGTAACTGCAAGTCGTATACTGTTGATAATTACAGCAAATGTATGGTGCCAATTAAATAAAAGCATACGACTTTGGACAGCTATTATTGATTCAAGAGATCTAGTGTTAATCGAAACTCAAGAACAAAGAAAAAAAAACACCACTTTATTATTATTATTGCTATGGAAACTACATATTAAAAAATATATCTTCTCAACACACTGGCATTGCTCAAGGTGAAATATGTCTCTCGTTAACGTTGCATCGAGTTCAAAATATCATTGATTTCCTCTACTTCAAAGTATTGTTCATCTTAAAGAAGCGATTCAACATTGATGCGGTTCGGGAGCAATGTCTCATCAGATTCACATTTTGCTGGTTTATTGCCATCATTATTAACAGCCTTTGCAAAAATAATTGCATCTTGAATGTCTGCTCGACACTCTTGACAGAATCTGCTTTTGCTGGAGTTGTATTGGTATCTGAACAGTATGGTTTCCATCAAGCTCAGTATGTTTTTGTCGCATTTATTGCATTTCATGTTATAATCCCTCGTAAGGTTCAAAGTTCCGTTAGCTAGAGATTTCCAAAACCAAAGACTCCACAAATGAAGCTTCTTTTTGAAAACTTTATTTGTCATAAACAAAATAATATCTTTATTATTTGTTTGATTGTATTTGTTTTTAAGCATCGGATACTTGGTTATGTTGTTTTTAACCATATCCAAGTTTCCAAAGTTTTTCAAAAGAACCTTTGATAGCTTTCTCAAGTCCCTTTGCCCCAATGGCTTATGTGGCTTTGGGTTATAGTAACTGTGTTTGCTTATCATAGCTACCAATTTAGTTTTTTCATTAAGAACAGGGTTGTTTTTTGGTGAGTTCAAACTCCCTATCGTCTTTATGCTCTTACTGTCAGACTTCCTTAACTTGAATGATATTTCTCTTTTAATTCCATGCCAAAAGTTAAATAAAGAAGACTCAAAAATTTTCTCCTCTGATGGATTTTGAAATTCGTCGGTTTTCATTACAATCTCCTCTTCAATAGATTCATATAATTGAAAATACCTTGACTTCTCCAATTCTTTTTCTAAATTATTTTCTTTGACATATTGCAAGCAAAAGGTACAGCTGATTGGAGACACAAAATTCAAAAACAAATAATGGTGATGATGGATTTTTATCATCATATCATCAAAATATGTTTGTCTCAAAATCATGTTTGTTGAATTCTGTGGGTTATGTTGTAAAACCACAGAGTTTCCAACACTACTATTTTTTTCATTAAGAAAAAACTTTGAGTATTCCCCTAAGTTTTTAAAAGTTGTATCGAACATGTCAAATACATATTCTGTTAAATCTTTTGAGTATGAACTTAAAGAAGAATTACTCTTTATATCTTCTATCATTGGTTTACTGCTGCGCCTTTTTCTTTGTCTAAATTTGTTTATCCATAACTGAACTTTCAAAATCCACATGGACTTGTTGTCAGTCTCCTGATGCTCTGAACCCCCATTCGAATCATCAGGCAAGTGAGTATACTCTTTTGCTGAAGGCGTATCATATTGTGACAAGTTACTACTTTCAGTGTTCTCAGTTTTTGGTGATTCTATCAATTTTTTTGCGGTTTTAGGCCTTCCATTCCTTCCTCCATCATCAATAAAAGAATAGAATTTCTCAACTGGAACAATATATCTATACTGAGAGAAACAATCCTGTTTTTTAAATGAGCGGGACTTACTTGAATTTGTAAGATTGTTTTTGGTATTTAAGCCATTTAAAAATAGATTGTCTGTGTCAATATCACTTTCTGGACTCAAAAATATGAAATCAGAGTCATTATTTTCAATATTAAACAAATCGTCTTTGAGTATGAGATTGACGTCTTTGTCGTAAAAACTTGTGGCGCTTTTGATGTTTAGATTTGCAACATTTGAAAATTCAGCTAGCAAAGGCTTTTTTATAACTGATTCTGATGAGTTTTGCATGTTTTTGATACTAGTTGCATTGTTGTTGCGCTGGTAATTTTTAATATTATTGAGAACGTGAACATACTCATCAATGTCATCTTGCAAAGAGTTGTTGTATTTCTGTTTTAAATTTGGCCGGTTAAAAATCCCAGTTCTATTATTGTTTGTATTTGTGTTATTATAAAAAAAATTTGAATAATCATCTTCAAACTCTTCAATAATCATAATCTTCTATGTTGCTGTTTTAAATTTTTTTTTTCAAGAAAAACAAAACAATGACTATATGGTTTAGTGTGTGTGATACTTTTATGTTATGTTTAGTTAGTTGATGGTATTTTACATTATTATAGTTTTATCTAATATAAAAAATAGAATAGGTAAAAGATGGAGTATACACCAAACGCGTCAAGAAGAGCTGTGCTTACAAAAGTGTGTGGAGGCGTTTTTGTGAAACAGATGATTAAACCTTTTCCTCTTTTGGTCTCTGTGGCTCTTTTTTTTTTTTGTTCGTCAAAAGTGGGGGATTTTCAGAACTGCTACCAATGAGGATTAGGCCCATTTTTTTTTATATTTTCCTAGTAAAAATTTTGTCAATAACAATCAATTCAGAGATTTTTTTTGGTATATTTTTGGCCTGTGTGGTTCAAAAAAAATACTTCAATCATAAACAATTTTTTTTTTTAGGGGAATAATTCACAGGATTGAGCAAAGCTTATGAATAAGAACAAATAAACCAAAAACTGTCCATAGTAATTTGTAGATAAGAACTTTACTTTGCCTATATTGGTCTTTATAAAACTAGCAATTAATATAACTAGTATATTTCAATCTGCTACTCAATATTGGTAAGTCGAAGCTAATTTTTTTTTTTTTCATAGATATAGCCTTTCCATAAAACAACATAGAAATATAAACCAATCGTGGTTCTTGCTATATTTTTTGTTATAACCATACATTAATTGTTATACTATCTGCTTTAATTTACATAGAAAGAAAAAAAAAAAAGAAACAATCATACACACACATAATGAGCAATTTTGAAGGTCAAAACTCTCCCACAACACCTACATTGGACCCTAAAAAACGATTTTCTTCTTCCCCACAAGATGGATCTTCTGTTTCATACAAACCATCTTTGCCTATAAACAACACAAATAATTCACCTAAAAAGGTGCCATTGTTGAAAAAGTTAAGCATAAAGTCTTCAAAGATCCAAAATTCGAGCATTTCATCTCTTGCTGATAGTGAAGGCGATACAGACGATGACATTATAAATCATTACGTTTCATCTCCAGCTAATCCCAACCCAAAATACTCCCCATCTCCATCTACTTCGAAGTTTAAGGTTACTAATGTGGGTTCCATCAGAAATCAAAACGATAGAATATCTCAATACTTGCAGTCACCAAGTGCAAATAGCATTACCGAAAGCTCATCTTCAGATGAGGAAGATGCTACTAGTATAAATTCTGGTATGCAAAAATCATTTGGAGAGCCGACTCTTTCATCTACGGAGCTTAATGTATCTGAGAACTTTAAAAAAGAACAAGATGAATGGGCAGAAAGAGGGGCTGCAAAAATAGTTGAAGAAGTCAAAGACAAAGAAACAGGAGCAATGGTAAAAAAAGTTGTTTCTAGAGGCATCAGAGACTTTAAGTTTGGCCAAGAAATTGGAGATGGAAGTTTTTCTCGAGTTATACTAGCAACAAGCATTCACAATCCTAGTGAAAAGTTTGCAATCAAAATACTCAGCAAGTCTTATCTGGTTAAACAAAACAAGGTAAAGTATGTCAACATTGAGAAGTTGGCTTTGCAAAGATTAAACAATTTAGATAAAGTTGTGAAGATGTTTTTTACTTTTCAAGACCAGAACAGCTTGTACTTTGTTTTGGAGTATGCTCCGAATGGTGATTTCTTGTCCGTTATGAAAGAATACGGATCATTGAATGAAGAGTGCACAAGGTACTACTCAGCACAAATGATAGATGCCATTGGTGAATTACACAATTCAGGTATTATTCACAGAGATATTAAGCCGGAAAATATACTCTTAGACGCAAACAGAAGAATAAAGATCACTGACTTTGGTACAGCAAGTATCTTAGAGAAAGTAGAGACAGGAAGCTATGACTTGCTTACAAGATCCAAGTCATTTGTTGGTACAGCGGAATATGTTTCTCCTGAACTGCTAAATGACAGCTACACAGACTATAAATGTGACACATGGGCATTTGGATGCATTTTGTTTCAAATGATAGCAGGTAAACCTCCTTTCAAGGCATCCAACGAGTATTTAACTTTCCAAAAAGTCCAAAAAATACAATATGCCTTTACAGCTGGATTCCCAACAATCATAAGAGACTTGGTTAAGAGGATCTTGTTGAAGCAACCTGAAAAAAGACTTGAGATTAAAGACATCAAAAAGCATATGTTCTACAACGATGTTGACTTTGAGAAAATCTGGCATGAAGAGCCTCCAGTTATTCAGCCATATAAGATGAATGCAAAGTCCATGGCTCCAATACCAGAATTGACAAACCAACCGCTGCCAACCGATAGTGTCAAAAGAATAGTCAGAAGACCATCTTCCACAGTTCTAAAAGCATCTGACAACTCGATAGTGTCAACAACCAGCTCCACAAAATCTAAGAGTACTCCTCCAACACCTGTCAAAGCCACAAGCAGCATAAAGAAGAAAGTTTCAGTAAATCATAAAACCCAGAGCATTTTGGAAACCGCAAACATGAAGATTTTAGAAAGAAAACAGAAATTGGCTGAGGCTAGTAAGCCCAAGGTAAAAAGAGACGAGTCTCGGAATGCAGCAAGAGCTGCCATGTCAGCCATAAGCAAAGGAGGGTCAAGAAACTCTATAGATAAACAAAGCAGAAACCAACAGTCGAGCGCAGCAGATGTATCTGCAGTTTCTCAGCCAAAGACCCGAAATATTTCAGGTGGCAGGAGCCAAAAATTGAGAATCACTTCAAACAAGAATGAGTTCAATGGCTATGTCGATTTAGTGTCTACAGTCAAGCTACATTTGCTTGCAGATGAATACATTTTGCACACTGGGTTGGTTGACTGTGTGTTAACCAAAACCGATATTATTCAGAGCTTAATGAACAAGAAGCAAAAGATGTTGACTGATCTGCCTTTATTTGAAGAATCCGCTTATTACAAATCAAGCAATTTCTTGGCAAAGATGGTATCTGTCAATAAAGCATTCTTGTCTTTCAAAATACCCGATAATTCAGAACTGGACCCTAGGTTCTGGCACGCCACTAATTCCCAGCCTTTAACAAGATTGATAGACGAAGATGTTACCGATAAAAATAATCTATTGTCGCTGTCCCATTATGAAACCAAATTGTGCTGTATTACAAACTTAGGAAGATTGTTGTTGTTTGTCAAGACCAATGACTCGAACGAATATGTTTTAAACATTGTCATCGAAATGAACAACAAGAACAGTATTTTGAGAGAGGTTACTCAGGCAAAGCATGAGCTGCAGTGCAATTACCAGTTTGTAATTAATGACAATGAGAACAACTCCATTGTGTTCTCCATACCGCAACAAGACTGTCTTACTTGGATAAACAACTTCAAAAAGGCTTTGTTTTACGATTCAAGCACTCTGCTTCAAAACACATCGCCTATTGAAAACGCCCCCAAAGGAAGAATGTTCGATTCATTTGTGACCATGAAGGAGAGTCAAAAAATTCAGAAGAAAAAAGCCCCGAAGCCAGAGTCATCAATAAAACTTGTGAGTGGGTTGCCTGCTTTTGATTCAAGTCATGAGTCAGAGAGCAAAAACAATAGCAGCTACTCTAACGAAAGCCATGGTGCAACCAGCAACAAGCTATCTTCGGTTAAGAAGTTCTTGTCAAGAAAAAATCAATCCTAGGTCATATATATAATATCATTTGTTGTGTTTGTTTTTTATCAAAGTTGTTATAAAAGCAACAGTAAAATTTAATAGGTAATAATCCAGTCAGTTAAAATAAAACCGTTCTCTTCAAATCGAAATCAGAGGTCTAACGTCTAAAAAGTAATTTGTTTCATCATGTAAATTATTTGGATATTAAACTTTGGAGCTGATGTTTATAACAACGTCTCAATAAAAAATAAATAAACAAATACACCCTTTGAAAGGGTAGTGTATCAAAATGCGGTGTTAACAAGCTTTAAGAATGGTCTTTTTTTGTTTAATTTTGTTTAGTTGAAAATAAGTGTAGTTATTTAGTTAGTTGAAAAAAAAAAAAATCATGATGGTCCATCTTCCTTGCTCCTTATATATTTTGCGTTCGACAAAAAATTTTTCAAATGGAACAAATTTTTTTTTCTTTTTCCAAAAAAAGGAATATTGGGGCAAAAAAAAAATTAAATACACGTGATACCAACAGCAATCACGTGCTTCAGAAAAAAAATAATCTTTAGAATAAATCAATCAAATTAACATTACAGTGTTTTGCTTTATATACTGCTCCACAAGATCATACCTCATCACATATATCCCGCCCACTACAAGCTCCACTTCTTCCTGAGTCTCCTTGATAAATACACTGTGAACAACATCGTTGCTCTGAACATCATTGCCGCCTTTAACAAAAATAAACACAAACTCTTGCATATCAGGTTCCGCAACCATCTTCACATTGCTGTTGGGATCGTTGATTTGTTGAAAACTGTCTGGAAGATGAAGCAGAATAGTAGAGTTGTAAAGTCTAGACACAATGTGAAACTTTCCTTTCATGTACTTGTACTCTTGCTGGCTGAGCAGTTTATTTGTAACCAACCCAGATTTCTCGACCAGGTTCTCTTCATCCCAGACCGGAAAGTCGTTTTCTTCTAGCAACATCAAGAACTTGTCTATCTTCTGCAATCTACAGCGGAGGTATGATCTCATCAAAAATTTGACTCTTTCCAGCTCCGCTTCCATACACAAAATGGGGATTTTGTTCAGTTTTTTCTTTATCAGGAGCTGTTCATTGTTTCTTCTATCGTCAGTGATTTCATTGGGGGTTTCGCTTTCTTGCATCATATTCCAGTGGTCTATGTACTCTATCTGGCGTCTGAGGTTGTCTGTGACCAGGTTGAAGACCTCTTCTTTGTAAGGCAGCAGCTCAGGGGACATTCTCTCATTTCTCCAAGCAGTTGTGAGCTCCATGTATGCTTGGATGTCAACTTGATTTTTTTCCGTTTTTGTGAGTCTTTCCGTTTCCATTGTTGGAAGACTTGAATATATGTTTGATATATGTGACACATCGTTTCTATCGCTCATCAGCGATGTGTTCGCCTCTGAAACCACGTTTGTTGTTCCATCTATTCTTGAGCCTGTTCTGAAGCTGTTGTTCATCATATCGCTCATGGACTTGCTTGTGTTGGCATTTGATACATTGTTCAAGTTAGTTCTGGAAAAGCTTGAGTTGGTGCTGTTTTCAAGATCAGCCAAAATATCGTCGATGTTCATCTTCTTGAAAATGTTGTCTTGGGGGGATTATGAGTATAATCTAAGTAGGTGGTTTATGATGAAAAACCAGAAAACATAACCACATTCACAAAGAGCAAATTTTTTTTTTTTTTGTTAAATGTTTTTTTTCTGATAAACTGGCGTTCATGTAAAAGTTTCGCGTTTGTTGGACTCCTTTGATGAGTCTGTAAACTCCGATACATACACGTGACTGGTTATACTTTTTCCTCTTGCTTTTTAAAAAAAAAATACCAAATTATCAAAGAACAAACGTAATTTAGTAATTTATTAAAAATAAAAATAAAAATATCACGCCTTTTTTTTATCATTATGGGAGACCTATAGATATCATTAATTAATGTATGGACTTAGGGCATAGAATAATAACAGCATTATAATTATACACCTCTTGATTTCCACCCCCTTTTTAAACTAACTCAATGGAATGGGGGGATAGCGTAAATACCAGACATATTTTATTACTACTATAACCGGAGATAAGCTTCTTAACTGACTAATGTGGGCCAAAAAAAAATTAAAAAACTAGTAAAAAAAAGGCCAATGCCAATTACTGACATTTTACATCCCTCTTCCACTCTTTCTTTTTTTTTTTTTCTGTTTAACAATTTTGAATAATCTAGTAATATGTGCTAATAATCGTTTATATAGTTATTGATTTATTATTTATTATTATTTGAACAACAAAACTAATAATATTTTAACCCATAAAACCAATAACTAAACATATAACATAACAATGTCTACCTTTTCAGATATAAAAACAGCCATAGAAGATTTCAAGCAGAACAAGTTCCTTATAGTCATGGACGACGAGAATAGAGAAAACGAAGGGGATTTGATCATTGCTGCTGAAAATCTAACCTCTTTGCAAATGGCTTTCATCGTCAGATACACAAGTGGTTACATATGTGCTCCTCTTACAAACGAAAGAGCCGATCAATTAGACCTACCTTTACTGACAAACTTCGAATACAAAGGATCCAGTGATGCCAAAGGAACCCCATATACCATCTCCGTTGATTTCAGAGAAGGCTCCACAACAGGTATCTCCGCCACTGATAGAACCCTGACAGTAAGAAAACTAGCTGATGATGTCACTGTTACCCAGCCTGAGGAATTCATCAAGCCAGGTCACATCGTTCCTTTAAGAGCCCATGACAAAGGTGTTCTGGCCAGAAGAGGTCACACCGAAGCTGCTGTTGATCTATGTAAACTAGCCGGACTGAAAGAAGTAGGTGTCATTGGTGAACTGGTCAAAGAAGATGACGGTGAAATGATGAGATTGAAGGAATGTCAAGACTTCGCTGTCAAATATGATATCAAAATTATCACTGTTGAAGCATTGGCCAAGTACATTGAAGAAAATGGTTACAACTAAACATCTATTTTTTTTTTTTTTCACTCACATATATATAAGATCCTTATAAAAGTACTTTTATTATTTTTTGGATGGTCTTTCCTTGGCTGCAACCTTTCTTTCTTGCTGGCCATAAACCAACTTATGTGGAGTCATGAATGACTTGATAATTTCTGGGGTGACTTCAGCTCTTCTATCTTGAAACTCCTTAACAAAGACTTGTAAAGTGTCGATACAGTGCTTCTTCATCTCACTACTCAATAGTTCACCCTTTTTGTAAGATTCTTCGACTTCTTCCAAGAAGGCATCGTCGTCCTTGAAGAACTTCATGTATTGGTAAGCAATATCAACATCAACATTACCACCCTTTTGTCTATGTTCTTCAAGAGTGGCTTGACCACCAGAAAAGGCAAACTTGTTGATTTTCTTTTGGATTTGTTTTGAGGTATCAGTCATGAAAATGGCAGAGTTTTCATCAGAAGCAGACATCTTGGTGTTGAACCCTTGCAAGGCTGGGAAAAACTTGGCATGTAGCAAGGATGGCTTACTGTATTTTAACTTAACAGCAACATCTCTACAAACTCTGAAATATGGATCTTGATCAATGGCACATGGAATCAAACATGGGGTCTTTGCTGGCAAGCCTAAGACATCTGGGAAAGAAGATGGGAAGGCAGTGGAGATTTGGATAGAGGCAAAATGGAATTTACCAATGCTATCGCTATCTTTGAAACCAAAGACGGCTTTGGCAGTGGTCCCGTTGATTTGTCTGGAAGTTCTAACGACGTTTTCGTAGAATGCACCTCCCATGTATTCCAAATCAGAAAAGATAAAGGTGTTTTCTGGGTTGAAACCACAAGCAATAATATCTTTACAGTTATCTTTAGAGAACTGCTTGACATTATCAATAGTCAACTTAGGTTTGAATAAGAACTTTTCGTCATCGGTAAGCTCAACAACTAATGGACAATCAAAGACATCTTGTAACCACTTGGTGAATATAAAAGGAATCATGTGACCCAAATGCATGGAGTCAGAAGAAGGACCTCTACCTGTGTACAGGAAGAATGGTTCACCGTGTTCGTACATGTCCAAGATCTTTGTGAAGTCTCTTTCACTGAAAAAGACACCCTTTCTCAACCAATGGTGTGGCTTGTGACCAGTAACATCTTCAAATCTTTGAAGGGTGGCTTCTGTGATTGGGGAAGTACCGAACTTGGCAATCAACTTGTCGTAATCAATACCTAATTCTTCACCATCTTTACCAACAGCTCCTTCGACTTCCCATGGGGTGATGTTTTGTTCTTTTGTTTCTAACTCAGTTTGTTCTAGCTTTTTAGCTATTTCTTCACTCATATTTTCAATTGTTACGTTTATCGTATGGTTTTAGTGTTGTATTTTTATCTTCAAAGTATCGCGACTTTTGTTGATGAGTCGATAACAATGTATGAAGAAAATTTTTTTTTTTTTCCAATTTTTTTTTGGCTGCATTTTTTTTTGAAAAAATATGTTACGGAACAAAAATATTAACACGATAGCACAATCTTCAAAATTTTAGCCGAAGAATATACAATTTTTTTAAAAAGTAAGGGTCTATATGAACACAAACAAATGTCATGGATAATTACAGAAATTTTAGTTATATAGAGCTCATAGAGATGATAGATTTATAACGCTCTCAGCAGTTTCGTTTAGCGAAGGAATCACAGATTCGGTGAAAGTTGACATGCAGTCAGTAGCAGTCAATGCTTCTTCGGATATAAGAGACTCAATTACAGTGCCGATAGCCTCCGAAACAGTACTATTTATGCTTTTTGAAACTGTATCGGTGCTAACAATGCTGCTGTTAAGTCTAGAGATTGATGCTATAGCTGAGCTTATCGTATTGTTTGTTATTTTGGCAATTGATGCATTCGTCACAATGTCAGTTACTGTGACAGAGTTTACATGCTTTGAGGATATGCTAGCAGCAACTGAGCTTCCAATAGACTTTATTGTTTCTGTTGCACTTGCAAGCTGTGTTGTTGAAACATCCTTAGTCAACAAAGAGGTAACAGACTCAAAAATAGGCTGGTCAAATATTATTTTCTTTCTAGTAACCACCCCAGTGCTGAACAATATTTTTTTGAAGAATTTGAACCATATCCATAGAACCAACTTCAATGGACCTCGGATCAATCTTTTCCATATGACCCATGAGATACACAGAATCAAAAATCCAAAGGACAAGTAAACTCTTCTTTTTTCCTTTGATCCGTTCTTTTCTATGAGCTTCATGATGTTTGAAGAGTGGGTCAGCAAGGTATCCAAAACATCAAATTTGTCATTCAATTCTGTCAACATGTTTCCTTGTATGTATATTTCCTCTAAGTTCAAGTCTGTCTGTAAAACCGTGGACTTCAAAATCTGATTTGATCTAATCAAAGAAGTGGTTATTTGCTTGTTTTTGCTCTTTAGCTTATCTTCGAATGCCTCGGCTGTGGCCTTTTCTGTTGCGCCTCCAAACACCTCATTATTTTCCTCTCGAGTGCTCTCTTTCAATTGCTCAAACTTTTTCAATATACTGCTTTTGGTATTTTTAGTGTTTTCAGATGTTTCCCTCAAGTTTTTTGAAATAGTCTGTTGATAAGAGTCTTCCCAACATTGCAGAAAACTATAATTTTCAATGATGAAGTCTATCTTTGAGTAAATGTCATTGAACCAATCTCTTTCGTATTCTGAAAATACCCCATTTTTACTATTACGTTCGTTATGAACTAAATCCAAAATACGAGCTTGTTTTTCCTCAGAAAGTTCTTCGTTGCCCACAATATCCAAAACATCAACAAATGGGTCGATTGGTATGGTTACCTGAATAAAATCTTGTGACATGTTCAAATAGAAGCAGTATTGCTCTACACCATATCTGAGTTTATTGGTTGTATCCGCAATCAGTTGTTTTTGAGCTGAAGTGTAGAACTTGTTGTTGTTGTATGAGCTTAAAAAAGTTGTTAATTCATTTCGAAGCTTTTTTATATTTTTGGTTTGCCCTTCAAGAGCGTCTATATTTGTTTCCATTTTGTTGTAGCACTAGAACCTGAAGATATGTGAGTAAATATGCAAATCAAATACCAAAAGTGTAATTGTTGATTATGGAAAGGCTGTAAAGTGTTTGTGTTTGGGGATCTATTTTATCGAACCTTTAAAACATTAGAAAATTGACTGGAAGGAATTGAACACACAATTTTTTTTTTTTTCCTTGATGTTTTTCTTGATGTTATTTTTTTTTTTTTTTTGATTTCTGGCTTATCCTGAATAAATTTGCACAATTTTTATACAATATTGCGCTATGAAAACTTGAATTTGATCTCGTCAAAATATATTTTATTTAAATATTTAGTAATAGCATCTCTGTAACTCTTAATTTCATGCACTCTGATATACATCTTGTGTGTGTTTTTGCCATCAACAACGTTTTTAAATCGTTTATGCCATTAGGAACACGTGATCACTTTTTAATTTTTTTTTGGGATATTTAATCAATCCTAAAAGGGTAAAATAAAAAAAACGCGCTTAAAAAAGATCAAACAGAAAAAAAAAAAAACACCCCCACAATTTGCCTCTTACGCTTGACACTCAGAGGCTCAGGTGGCCTCAAAAGAAACCTTAAAAATAGAGAAAATAAGAAAAATTCAAGGATTAGTTCTTACTGGTCGTTGGAGGCTCCTTCAGATGGCGCCGTAAGTGAACAACTTACACGGGTTCGATTCCCGACTAATCCGAATACTAAGTAATCTAAACCTTATAAGTATTTTACTTTTTGCTATTTATTATTATTATTTCTTATCAGTGATATATTTTTATAAACATAGACTTTAAGTTTTTGAAGATAAAAACATGAATTTATCAAGTTAACAAAGACTAACTCCATTTTTTTTTTTCTTTGATGAAACCACACCAAGATTCTATATATGACCTTAAAGCAGAATTATAAATCAAATAGCACTGATACGAGCAACAATTGCCAAACCAGCAGAGAGTTTACTCACTTTCTTATTCAAACCTCTTTACAAATAAGAGCTAACTGCAGTGAACACAAACTTAACCAAATGATACAGAAAATTTCTTTAAGTGCTTCTGAAATTTGCAATAAAGAGCTTGTATATGTTGACAAGGAAAACAAAAAGCTGTTCTTCTCAAAGTATTTGTTTGTAGTGTGCAACACAGAAGCCAATAAAAGCATCGATAATTATTTGTCAAAAATCAAAGAGCAAAACACTAAACTTGAATTTAAGTTTGATAAAAAAATCCTGATTTACGTGGACAAGCCAAGGGACATTCTAATGTTTCTGGTCATTGATTTTATAAACGCAAATACTGGAAAAATAAACAAAAAAGAATCGACCGGCTTTAACTTATCCAAGCTCTCTACCAAACTGATCAAAAATCACAGTACAATAATCCAGCATCAAATCAAAAAATATTGTAAGCTATATTCACAAGCTCTAGCTGAAGAGCTTCATAGACAGCAAAATTCTATTGATTGAATATTCTCTGATGTAACACTTTGCTCGTACATAAAATTTTTTTCCTTTGGGGGCAAGGTCTTCTTTTTTCAGTTCCACGTTAAATTTACAAAAAAAAAAAAAAAAAAAACATTAATAGAAAATCATATATCAATTGATATCAAAAGCAAAGGCTTGTTTCTGTGGTACTTTGCATTTTCGCTACTTATTAAAACATAAACTAAAAGACCAAAAAAAAAAAAACATGGCTAAAAATTCAAAATCCAAGTCTTCAAAAGCTGTCAAACAGGTTTTGAATCCTTTGACCACCGAGATGGAATTCTCTGGTATGATTGGAGCTCTAGCCATTTCCTTAGGGTTACCTATTTTAATCGTTGTTTTGAATCAAATGATTAGACCAGACTATTACATCACTGGATTTTTTGAGAACTTCAACATCAAAGAAGTTCTCTTCGGTGGTGAGATCAAATCCTTGAAGGAATACCTGTGCAACTCGAAAGAAGCCTGGTGTTACTATTTGATCTGGTTCTTTGCACTAGCTGTTCTAGATGTTGGATTACCTGGAAAAACAATGAATGGTATCCAGTTGAGGGATGGAACATACCTGTCCTATAAGATTAATGGTGTTGCCATTTCAAGTTTTTTGATTATTGTTTTAGCCTACAGATTCAAGTTAACTGGCGGTGCCATGCCTGAATTGCAGTACTTATACAACAACCATTTAGAAATCTGCATAGTTACTATATTATTCGCATTCTTTTTGAGTTGTATAGTTTATTTCATGTCCTTTGTTCCTTTATTATTCTCCAAGAAAAATGGCTTGAACACCAAAGAAAAAATCTTAGCCTTGGGAGGTAATTCTAAAAACATCATTTATGACTGGTTCATAGGTAGAGAGCTAAACCCTAGAGCTGGTCCGTTGGACATCAAGCTATTTTGTGAGTTAAGACCTGGTATGTTGCTATGGTTTTTGATAAATTTAGCTGCCTTGCACCATGTTTGGGTCAAGACTGGCGTTCTTAACAATGCCTTATTGTTGATCAATGTTTTGCAAGGGTTCTACATATTTGATGGTGTATTAAACGAAGAAGGCTGTTTAACAATGATGGATATCACAACTGATGGATTTGGATTCATGTTAGCATTTGGTGATTTATCTTTGGTTCCATTTACTTATTGTTTACAAGCAAGATACTTGAGTTGCAATGTCATCGATTTAGAAAAATGGCAATTAGGTTTAATAACCTCCGTAATGATTTTAGGATACTACATCTTCCACTCTTCTAACCAACAAAAGTCCGACTTCAGACAAGGCAAATTGCCACACATGAAGAGTATCCAAACTCAAAGAGCTACCAAGCTATTGTGTGATGGATGGTGGGCTAAGTCTCAACACATCAACTACTTTGGTGACTGGTTGATTTCCTTGTCTTGGTGTTTGACCACTTGGAATAGCAATGCTTTGACTTATTACTACTCATTGTACTTTGCTACCTTACTGCTACATAGACAACAAAGAGACGAACACAAGTGCAGAGAAAAGTATGGCAAGTCTTGGGAAGAATATGAAAAGCAAGTACCTTATAAAATAATTCCATATGTTTACTAGATTAGCAAAGAATGCAAGATTATATATGAACTAGAACTAACCAATGAACTTCTTAAAGAATAACTAAAAAAAACAAGGCTTCTTGTGTGTCTATATGTTTTCCAAAGATTCATTATTCTTGAATTTCTTTGGAATGAGACTCAATCAAATCAATTTGATATTTCAACAATGATTCTAAAAAGTGCTTTTTGAATTCATTTGAGACAGCAGACTTTGAATCATCTGGCAAAGAAGAGGTGTCAAGTTTAATCAAAAACTCGTCCTCATCATGCATAAATTCAGGTACTGTGACGCTGAAAACTTGAGGGGCTTCACCCTCTTTTGATATAACATGGCCTTTGAATTTCAGCTTCAAGTCGAAATAACAAATAACTTTACCCTTTCTTTGCGAAACGTTGGAATCTCCGCTTATTTGATCGAGTCCTATGATTTCAACTTTGAAGTCTTCGTGACCAAATTCCAGTGGAATAAATTTATCTTCAAAATATGCTTTACTCCAGCTTAGAGTATTCTTTTCTACCCAGTGCCAGTTCTTTGGATTGACTACTACCATTTCAATGTTTAATTATTATTTTAGCTTGTTGACAGTATATACAATTTTATTATTATTATGTATGGGCCCTATCTGTATTCTTTTAAAACGTACATATATTTTAATCCATCGAAAGTGTTCTTATTTGCAATTATAAAATTTCTAGAAAAAAAAAAAAAAGGAATTAATCCTTGAAGTTATCCATCTTCAAATTTTTTTTTTAGCATACGTATAACTATAGCATCACGTGCCATAACCTAAAACCCTTCGGGAACACCCTTAGCCGGTATTGTATCCATACCTACATATGTACCGTTGTTTTCAGTTAGTGCAATCCACTTAATGGATTGGTCATGGTTGACCAGGTTCGTCAACCTCTTGAAGACGTCCAAATCAGAATATGATATGTTCAATTTTGGATCAATGTACTTTACCTTTTCATTGTATTTTATGTAACAGTTCTTCTTTATGTTGGTTGTGTTTGTATCTGCAACGTTTTTATAAAACAATGAAGGCTCAAGCATATATCTTAGCTGTATCTGTTGATCAACCTCAGTGTTTTCGTCTTTGTTGATATTAACGACTTTGGAGAAATTTCCGTATTCTCCAAACTTTCTAAAATTGTTCATGGTTTGCTGGATCTCATTTTTTGAAAAGCTAAAGGACCCACTGTTCTTCATGTCAGCTTCGGGTTGATCCTTTTTATTATATTGCAAATGTATCATTCTTTCCATTTTGTCCTGATCCTTTGGAACTATATTAAAGTTGTACATTGTTTTTATATCTTTTGAACTTGGGGTTTCATAAGAGTTAAAGTTATACAGACTGAACATGTTTCTTAACTTTTTGTTAACAGGCCCTTGGTACACTGGTTCCTTTAACTCCTCAGTTTCTTCAAGTTTCGCATCAGAAACTTCTAAATAAGGCAAGCTTTCTCTGATCTTTTCAAGCTCTTGGTTTCTTTGGTCTAAGAATTTCTTCTTCAGTGATTTGCTCAAAAATTTTGTTTCGTCATCCAATTCCTGCTTTTTCAAAGTTTCGTAATCACCCGGATATAAAAATATAATATCTGAAGAACACCGTAGCACCTTTTCTTGGTCTTTGAATTTAGTTTTATACTTCTTGTGTTGTTCTTCTATAAGTCTTTTTTCAAATATTTCTATTTCTCTGAAACGCTGCAATGATTCTGTATTCAGCTTTTCAGTTTCTTTGGCATTTGCAAGTCTTTCTTCTTGGGTAAGTAAAACTTCTACAGCCTTTTCAGGCTTTTCAACATTTCTTTTCTTTCTATTTATTTCTTCATTTTTTAGATTTTCATAAGTTTTTAATCTGTTTGATCTTGCTGATGATCTTGAACTCTGTCTTCTTGTGTCTGTATCTAAAAAATCAGTTGCATTGAATAACTCTTTATCGCTTCTTTTTCGTTTAACCGCTGATGTCTTGGAATTATTTCTTTTAATCAAAACTGGGATTTGCTTGTTTCTCTTTGCTAAACGCTTCTTCATCTTTGATTGTTTTAGTTTACTTTCGCTTTCTTCGTCCGAATCACTGTCCTCCTCAGAGGAAGAGTCACTTGCACTAAAAGCATCATCATCACTGTTGTTGCTGTTTTCATCCACTTCCATATCGGCATCATCTTCTCTTTCTTGAAAAACCAAGTCCATCAACTCATCATCATTGTTTCGATTGATACTAGAATCTTGGTTAAGAAGCTCTTTTTCTTCACTGATAAGCTTGTGGAGGTTGTTACCCCTGTTAACTCTTCGGGATCTTTCACTAGACATTCAAGTAGACACAAGTGTAAGGTTCAGATTATTCTTTGGTGTGTTTGTTTATGTTTAGAAATAACAGTTACCTCTATTCCTAAAAAAAAAAATTTTTTTTTTTTTGTTCTTTTTACCCAGATTTTAGTTCCATCGTTTAATTTTTCGTGTTCTTGAATCTTCCCCACACATAAAATCAACATTATCTTTAAAGAAACCAACTCAACACTAACTGCAAATATGTTTCAAAAGCCTTTAAATTTAGCAACTTTAAAACGTTTGGTACACGTTAACCCAAACATTGGATTCAACCCAAATACTCTTTCAAAAGCTGTTGCCAGCGAGGGATCTTCATTCTCTTCTGAAGAACAATCCCATTTTGCTAACCTAGCTCCAACATGGTGGGATCCTTCTGGTAACCAAAGAATACTGCATTTGATGAACACCAAAAGAATAGAATTTATTAAGGACACCATAACCAAGAACTTTGTCAAGGAGAAAAGCAACCAAGCCAAGGAAGATGAGATCTACATTCCGAAATTCAACAAGGAACTATTGCCTGACTATATCAAAATACAAGTCGACAACATGGAGGGAGCTTACCTGAGTGACCTATTCAACAATGGGGTCAAGGACTGGAAAGTTCTAGACATGGGCTGTGGTGGTGGTTTGCTTACTGAATCATTGTCCAGACTGGATGTATTCAAAGAAGTTAAGGGTTACGATATGACTGAAGAATGTATTCAAGTTGCCACTCAGCATGCCAAAAGTGATGTGACTTTGAACAAGAACATGGAAAGTGGAAGCCTTAAGTATGAAATTAAGGATTTGTTCAAAGAGACGTCTGTAGAGGAGAAGTTTGATATAGTTTGCTGCTTTGAAATGCTGGAACATGTTGATGAACCTTTCAAAATGCTGGATTGCTTGAAGGATAGATTGAACACTGGCGGTGTTTTGGTTTTAAGTACCATAAACAAGGAATTAGTATCTTTATTGACAACCATTGTTGCCGCTGAGCATGTTTTAAATCTGGTGCCAAAGGGTACTCATACTTTTGACAAATACATAAATTGTTCGGACATAGAAAACTGGGCATTTAGAAACAAGATGGAGGTTATAGAAGCAAACGGTGTTATGTTCAACCCCATCAAAGACGAGTGGGAATTACACTCTAAAAAAGATATAGGAAATTATTTTATCTCATTGAAAAAACTATAAACAAAATATATAAAGAAAAGCTTGTATCTATCATTGGGAATTTTTTATTTAATATTGTAAAGATTGACTTTTGTTTTAATAAAAATGAACTTATAAAGGTATAAATGTGTAGCGGTCTGACAAGCAAAAATTAAAAAAAATAAGGGCGACGAATAAGTCGTCACAGACAGGATTCGAACCTGCGCGGCCAAAGACCATTGCCTTAGCAGGGCAACCCGTTAACCACTCCGGCACTGTGACTTATAAGTCAAATAGTTGAGCAATTAATTTTAAAATTCAATACACAGAAAAGGTAAATAGAAGTTGTTTTTGACAAGTTACTGCACGAACATAGAGATAAAGGACGAATAAAGGTGTAGGTAATATAATTAAGGAAGTGGTTAAACTATTTTTAATAACTTTGACTCTTTTGAAGCAGCTTTGATATGTTAAATTTGCGTTCAAAAAAAATTGTTTGGTTTTGGGGGTAATTCTTGTGAAACTTGCATTTATCATGTAGGTAAAACAATTGGAGTAAACAATCTACAAACCTTTTTTTTAAAAAAAGAAATGATTGGAAAAACTTTGTATATATTAGATAAAAAATTAGACTATCTAAGCTGTAACGTCATTTCCTTCTTCAGCAATAGGAGCTGATTCGTTTTCCAAGAAGTCTGGTTCAATTTGAGCATCGTTTGCGTCAAGCACACCCAAGTTTTCTAGGTATGACCCAGATCCGGCATTCATCATGGTCCCTTCGGTATCGTTTTCTTGCATCAAAAAGTCAAGTTCCTCATTAAGCTCATCCTCATCAATATCGTTTTGCCCATTACCCATGTTCAGAATTTCATTTATTTCATCCGTTTGTTCCATCATGTCATCCAACTCGTCCTTCAAGTCGTAGATGGAGTCAGCATTGAAGATCTTGCTGTTTGCTTTATTGAACTGCTTAAACTGTTTAACTTGCTGCTGCATGTTTGTGATAATACTCAAATTGGTTTTGACATTAATGTTACTCAACTTTTGTTGCTGTATGTTCATCAAAGAGTTCTCGTACTGCATCAGTTGATTTGATAGCGTTCCTTTTTGTTTGAGCAAGTTCAAGAGCTTTTTCTTCAAAAATGCGTTTTTTGGGTTTTGTTTATATTGCTTTGTATTTACTGCTATCTGTTGCTCGACATTATGAAGTTTGAGATTCAGATCTTTTATGGTGTTGTTAATAGATGTTTCACTGCTGTCAAAGACTTTATCGTCAAGATCAGCATTTGAGTTGTTTGAGCTTCTGTTACCAAAAAGTCTGTTCATTGAATTAATTTCAGAATAAAAAGAAGTTGTAGTAGTCTGGTTTGATGCACGTAAACAGAAGAGTATGTTGTTCTTTATCAATAACCAAAATACGACAACCCTGATTATATTTTCACCCAAGGGGAAAAAAAAAAAGTGAACCACATCAAACGCACGTGATTCATAAGAGGGATACGATAAAGGATATTAATTATCAGATAGCCTTTCATCAGCTGGGAGTATTTTGCAGAGTAGTTGGACACAAAGTAATATTTGTATAAGCCATGATAGCCAGAGATTTATTCAGTAATTATTTTGTATTGGTAAAATGTAAAAGAAAACAGAAAAACGACTCTCTCGTATGTTAAAGGAGGAATCAATATACACCCCAGATTTCATATGGTAGTCACACAGTGGCGTAAAACAGGAAATTCCAATAGATATAGGGCCTATTATCTCTTTTTAACTTTTTAAATTGATGACTTCTATCAAAAGGAATGTGAATATTAAGACTCATATGTTTACAAGCTAAAATTAAATGTGGGGATTATTTTTAAACGTTTTGTTGGGTATTATTGAAAAAGAACGACTAATAATTTTTTCACATGGGAGGGTGATGTTGCTGTTTTATTTCCCTTTTAAGCCTAGACTCATACAAAAAAAAAGACAGTTTCCAGAAAAAAACATATGGTAAACTTGTGTTTTCCCTGGAAACACACCTAAACAAAGAACAGCAAAATTGTAGCCTTTGAAAAATAAGGCCTCTTTTTTTTTTGTCCTAGCCATTTTACTTAAATTATATAAATGCACAGATCATCATCACCTTCCAATTAATATTTTCAATTTTATTCTGTTTTTAAGTTTAAGAAACAAATATATAAACCAAAAAAAAACAAAAAAACATATCAGGTAATTACCTTAATCAACATCCATCTTTATTTTATTCTATAAATAAATTGTTATCGCATTAGCAAAACATACAACTATCTTTAATTATTATACAATTCACCCTAGTTTTTTTTTAATAAAAGAGAAAATCTCAATATGGACGAAGCCAGTATAATGGAATCTCTTTCCGATAATAAAGGAAACGTTGTTGACCTAAGTAACATCCACATAAACGATAAATATCCAAAAGAACAAACGGCCGTTCAATCAAACTTCATCCATGCCAACGATGACGAAGACGATTCATCTGTGATGATCACCTTTGACACATACTCCATGTCCAACTTCGTTGTCTTTTTAACCTTTGTGGCATCCATTTCTGGGTTCATGTTTGGTTATGATACTGGTTATATCTCAACCGCTTTGATTTCCATGAAGACTGATTTGTCCAACAAGGAACTTACATACGGCGACAAAGAGTTGATCACTTCTGCTACTTCTTTAGGTGCTTTGATCACTGCCTTATTTGCAGGTACTGCCGCTGACATTTATGGAAGAAAGAGAACAATCATGTTCTCAAATCTTTTGTTTTTGGCTGGTGCCATTTTACAAGTGTGTTCCCATACCATTTGGCAAATGATCATAGGTCGATTTGTCATGGGTTTCGGTGTAGGTATTGGTTCTTTAATTTCTCCTTTGTTTATTTCTGAAATTGCTCCAAAAAACGTCAGAGGTAGACTAACAGTTATCAACTCTTTGTGGTTAACCGGTGGTCAATTAATTGCATACGCCATTGGTGCTGGTATCCAACATATCAACAACAGTTGGAGAATCATGGTTGGTTTATCGATGATTCCAGCTGTTATTCAATTGACTATGTTTATCAAGCTACCAGACACCCCAAGATACTACTGTATGAAGAATGATACAGAATCTGCCAAGAAGGTTTTGAAGAAATCTTACGTTAATGCCACTGATGAGGTTATTGACCTGAAGATCAAGAACTTGATCGAATTAAACAACTCCATCCACGGCAAGACTGTATGGCACAGAATCTACAACACCGTTAAAGAATTGCACACCGTTCCTTCCAATTTCAGAGCTTTGATTATCGCTTGTGCTTTGCAAGGTATTCAACAATTCACTGGTTGGAATGCTTTGATGTACTTCTCCGGTACCATTTTTGAATCTGTTGGTATCAAGAACTCAGCTGCTGTTTCCATCATCATTGCCGGTACTAATTTCATATTCACATCTGTTGCATTCATTGTAATCGACAGAGTTGGTAGAAGATTAATTTTGTTAATTGGTTTACCATTGATGGCCGTGTTCTTGACCATTTGTGCCATCGCCTTCCACTACATTGACCTAAAGTTTGAAGGAAACAACATCATTGCCGGAAACGGTGGTTTCTCTGCTCCAGGTATCATTGTTATTATATCCATGATTGGCTTTGCTGCTTCATACGCCGTTGGTATTGGTACAGTTCCATGGCAACAATCTGAATTATTCCCTCAAAACGTCAGAGGTGTTGGTACCTCTTTATCCACCGCTACTAACTGGTCTGGTTCCTTGGTTATTTCCTCGTGTTTCTTAACCATGTTGAAAAGCATTTCTCCACCAGGAACCTTTGCTTTGTTTGCTGCTTTATCTGTAGTCTCGTTCGTATTTGTTTACTTCTGTTACCCAGAGCTAAGCAACTTAGAGTTAGAAGAAGTACAACTGGTTTTGACAGACGGATTCAAGATCAAGCAATCTCAAGAATTGGCCAAGCAAAGAAAGTCGGAACATATTAAACAAAAGAAGCTATTACAAATGATGGAATTCAACAACACTCAACTAGACCAGATTGATACTGGGCTATTGGAAGAAAGCAGCGAATCTGCCAGCATTTCCAAGAAGCTGATTGAAAAGAAGAAAAAGAACAACGCCCATTTGACCACTGCTGATGACGAATACAGATCTCAGCAACAAGCCTTGGGAAATACCACAAACAACATAACAGTCGGAACTGGTGAAAGAAGCGGAGAAAGAGACGAAGAAAACTTCGGCTCGTCTGAATACAGAGTAAGCACATACCAAGGTGAAACAATCTTGTCTGATGCTGAAGATGATTAGTCTGTTATATAATGTAAAGTATATTTAGAATTCTTAGTTGATTTTCAATGAAAAACGATGTCTTTAATTGTTAGTCGTGATCGTTATTGCGTTTCCTTTAATCCCGAGAAAAGCTTTGAGCTCTTTTCTCCTTCGTTGAATATGTCAAATCGAGCGCAAACACACACACGTAAAATTATATAGCCAACCTTTTTTTTTTTTTTTCTTCTCTTTTTTTTTGAAAGACGTTAACTGATTGCATTAGCAAACACCACACAAACCTAAGACAACATGAGCATGCTAAGAAACGTCTTTGGACAGAAGTTTGGCATAACAGTATTTACCAACAAGGCCGTGAAGTCCAGATCTCCTCTCTACCAACTGCTAACCACCAAGTTCAACAACCCATCCAAAACAGAAGATGAAGAAGTCCCTATCCAAATAAATACCCATTTCCCCACCCCGGAAGAATGGTCCTACATACGAGGTGACTGCAACAGATCCTTGAATGTTTACAAGGACGATGACGTATACGGAATCAACGATATCATCAAGAAAGAAGACGAGCTGAAGAAGTTCCTGGGGAAGTCTCAGTTGCCAGCTGAACTGAAAAAGGAGGGTTCTGTTTACTCATGGGAGGGCGAGCTTTGGGTTGACTGGGAAAACAAGAAGTACGGTGTCTACAAGTATAACAATGAAGACAAAGATTTATAGTTTATATATAACAGCCAGTGTCCACTCATGCTCAAAAGTCAATTCTCTTGACAACATAGTTTTGGGCCAATATCTGGAAGTTTAAAATAATCAATTGTTCAATCCACTCGCTGACCCACTTGCTTGGGTCAATTTCATTTTCTTGGAACTTCTTATAGTCCAAAACCCATTGGATCCACTTGCTAGGAATGGATTGAGATCTTTGGATGATGTCAATGTTGTTGGTTATGTCTTTTAGAACAAAAACCAGAGAAAAGTTTCCTTCCTTTGTTGGATCAACAACACATTCTGCGTCTTTGGCATCACTACCGTCTTGTAGAGGCACAGTAACACCAACAACAGATATGAATATTTTGCTTTGTTTGGATGGCGCATCTCCTTCAGTGGATGCCTTGTATCTGTTGACAGTATCTTCCAAGTTAGCCAAACATAGCTTTTCTGCATCGTTTACTTTGCCTTCAAAGAAGTTTTGGCTTTCAGAGAGTTCGCCCAAGATCTCTTTTATGTGGACTTCAACACCATCCTGGACTTGGTCGGACAAGATGTTGTAGAATGTTGATTTACATAGCTTGTCGAACTTCCAGTTAGGTATATCATGCTGCAAGAAAATCATCAAATCTTCTTCATCAACTTCATCATCATCGACAAAGTCAGGCACATGCTCCTCAATCTTGTGCATGGTTTGGCTCAACAAATCCTTGAATCCTTTTTGTATGTCGTTTAACTCAGGCTTGCCCATAGAGCTTAGGTTCTTCTGCAAGGTAGATTTAGTTTGGTTTATTAGAGAGTCGACATCGCCAAGTTTTCCGCTTGTTGCATTGGAAAACCATGATGTAAATGTTGAGAATGGTGCTGGACCTTCCTCTTCAACGACTTCCTCCTTGGCTGCCTCAACTGGTGGAGCAGCACTTGCTTCTGGCTTATTGGCCACAGGGGTTTCAATGTACTCAACACTCTCCTTTTCAATCTTGACGGAGTCTGGTTCTTCAGACGGAGCTGTTTTTTTGTGTTCTTCTAATTCATCTAAGAAGTCTAGTACGTTTGCATTGTCTTTCTTGGTAGCTGGTTTTTTCTTATTCAAAGATACCTTGCTTGAGGATTTTTTAGTAGATTTTTGTGGAAGGTTGTCTAAAAAATCCATAACATCTTTTTCTTTATCATCCATTGTGAGTCAATTCTGTTTTATTTATATATTTTTGGTGTTTGTTAATTGAAGGTTTAGTGTACACAAGATAAAGCTGAGTCTATGTTTA